>CAWVNZ010002869.1:0-51000 GCA_963930735.1 Dioctria linearis | reverse complement strand
GCGACAGTAAAAAATTATTTTTTGAATAATTTACTATAGAAAAGGCAATCCCTGGCGTAATTAAAATTTGCGACAGTAGAAAATTATTTTTTGAATAATTTACTATAGAAAAGGCAATCCCTGGCGCACTTAAAATTTGCGACAGTACAAAATTATTTTTTGAATAATTTACTATAGAAAAGGCAATCCCTGGCGTATTTAAAATTTGCGACAGTAAAAAATTAATTTGTGAGAAATTTACTATAGAAAAGGCAATCCCTGGCGTAATTAAAATTTGCGACAGTAAAAATTATTTTTTGAATAATTTACTATAGAAAAGGCAATCCTTGGCGGATTTGAAATTTGCGACAGTAAAAAATTATTTTTTGAATAATTTACTATAGAAAAGGCAATCCCTGGCGTAATTAAAACTTGCGATAGTAAAAAATTATTTTTTGAATAATTTACTATAGAAAAGGCAATCCCTGGCGGATTTAAAATTTGCGACAGTAAAAAATTATTTTTTGAATAATTTACTATAGAAAAGGTAATCCCTGGCGCACTTAAAATTTGCGACAGTACAAAATTATTTTTGAATAATTTACTATAGAAAAGGCAATCCTGGCGTAATTAAAATTTGCGACAGTTTGAAAATTATTTTTTGAATAATTTACTATAGAAAAGGCAATCCCTGGCGTAATTAAAATTTGCGACAGTAGAAAATTATTTTTTGAATAATTTACTATAGAAAAAGGCACAATCCCTGGCGTAATTAAAATTTGCGACAGTATAAAATTATTTTTTGAATAATTTACTATAGAAAAGGCAATCCCTGGCGTAATTAAAACTTGCGATAGTAAAAAATTATTTTTTGAATAATTTACTATAGAAAAGGCAATCCCTGGCGGATTTAAAATTTGCGACAGTAAAAAATTATTTTTTGAATAATTTACTATAGAAAAAGGCAATCCCTGGCGTAATTAAAATTTGCGACAGTAGAAAATTATTTTTTGAATAATTTACTATAGAAAAGGCAATCCCTGGCGCACTTAAAATTTGCGACAGTACAAAATTATTTTTTGAATAATTTACTATAGAAAAGGTAATCCCTGGCGTATTTAAAACTTGCGACAGTAAAAAATTAATTTGTGAGAAATTTACTATAGAAAAGGCAATCCCTGGCGTAATTAAAATTTGCGACAGTAGAAAATTATTTTTTTGAATAATTTACTATAGAAAAGGCAATCCCTGGGCGCACTTAAAATTTGCGACAGCATAAAAATTATTTTTTGAATAATTACTATAGAAAAGGCAATCCCTGGCGTAATTAAAATTTTGCGACAGTAGAAAATTATTTTTTGAATAATTTACTATAGAAAAGGCACAATCCCTGGCGTAATTAAAATTTGCGACAGTATAAAATTATTTTTTGAATAATTTACTATAGAAAAGGCAATCCCTGGCGTAATTAAAACTTGCGATAGTAAAAAATTATTTTTTGAATAATTTACTATAGAAAAGGCAATCCCTGGCGGATTTTGAAATTTGCGACAGTAAAAAATTATTTTTTGAATAATTTACTATAGAAAAGGCAATCCCTGGCGTAATTAAAATTTGCGACAGTAGAAAATTATTTTTTGAATAATTTACTATAGAAAAGGCAATCCCTGGCGCACTTAAAATTTGCGACAGTACAAAATTATTTTTTGAATAATTTACTATAGAAAAGGCAATCCCTGGCGTATTTAAAATTTGCGTCAGTAAAAAATTAATTTGTGAGAAATTTACTATAGAAAAGGCAATCCCTGGCGTAATTAAAATTTGCGACAGTAAAAAATTATTTTTTGAATAATTTACTATAGAAAAGGCAATCCTTGGCGGATTTGAAATTTGCGACAGTAAAAAATTATTTTTTGAATAATTTACTATATAGAAAAGGCAATCCCTGGCGTAATTAAAACTTGCGATAGTAAAAAATTATTTTTTGAATAATTTACTATAGAAAAGGCAATCCCTGGCGTAATTAAAATTTGCGACAGTTGAAAATTATTTTTTGGATAATTTACTATAGAAAAGGCAATCCCTGGCGTAATTAAAATTTGCGACAGTAGAAAATTATTTTTTGAATAATTTACTATAGAAAAGGCACAATCCCTGGCGTAATTAAAATTTGCGACAGTATAAAATTATTTTTTGAATAATTTACTATAGAAAAAGGCAATCCCTGGCGTAATTAAAACTTGCGATAGTAAAAAATTATTTTTTGAATAATTTACTATAGAAAAGGCAATCCCTGGCGGATTTAAAATTTGCGACAGTAAAAAATTATTTTTTGAATAATTTACTATAGAAAAGGCAATCCCTGGCGTAATTAAAATTTGCGACAGTAGAAAATTATTTTTTGAATAATTTACTATAGAAAAGGCAATCCCTGGCGCACTTAAAATTTTGCGACAGTACAAAATTATTTTTTTGAATAATTTACTATAGAAAAGGTAATCCCTGGCGTATTTAAAATTTGCGACAGTAAAAAATTAATTTGTGAGAAATTTACTATAGAAAAGGCAATCCCTGGCGTAATTAAAAATTTGCGACAGTAGAAAATTATTTTTTGAATAATTTACTATAGAAAAGGCAATCCCTGGCGCACTTAAAATTTGCGACAGCATAAAATTATTTTTTGAATAATTTACTATAGAAAAGACAATCCCTGGCGTAATTAAAATTTGCGACAGTAGAAAATTATTTTTTGAATAATTTACTATAGAAAAGGCAATCCCTGGCGTAATTAAAATTTGCGACAGTATAAAATTATTTTTTGAATAATTTACTATAGAAAAGGCAATCCCTGGCGTAATTAAAACTTGCGGTAGTAAAAAATTATTTTTTGAATAATTTACTATAGAAAAGGCAATCCCTGCCGGATTTGAAATTTGCGTGAGTAAAAAAATTATTTTTTGAATAATTTACTATAGAAAAGGCAATCCCTGGCGTAATTAAAATTTGCGACAGTAGAAAATTATTTTTTGAATAATTTACTATAGAAAAGGCAATCCCTGGCGTAATTAAAATTTGCGATAGTAAAAAATTATTTTTTGAATAATTTACTATAGAAAAGGCAATCCCTGGCGTAATTAAAATTTGCGACAGTATAAAATTATTTTTTGCAAAATTTACTATAGAAAAGGCAATCCCTGGCGCAATTAAAATTTGCGACAGTAGAAAATTATTTTTTGATTAATTTACTATAGAAAAGGCAATCCCTGGCGTAATTAAAATTTGCGACAGTAGAAAATTATTTTTTGAATAATTTACTATAGAAAATGCAATCCCTGGCGTAATTAAAATTTGCGACAGTATAAAATTATTTTTTGCAAAATTTACTGTAGAAAAGGCAATCCCTGGCGCAATTAAAACTTTCGATAGTAAAAAATTATTTTTTGAAAAGTTTACTATAGAAAAGGCAATCCCTGGCGTAATTAAAATTTGCGACAGTAAAAAATTATTTTTTGAATAATTTACTATAGAAAAGGCAATCCCTGGCGCACTTAAAATTTGCGACAGTAGAAAATTATTTTTTGAATAATTTACTTTAGAAAAGGCAATCCCTGGCGTAATTAAAATTTGCGACAGTATAAAATTATTTTTTGAATAATTTACTATAGAAAAGGCAATCCCTGGCGTAATTAAAATTTGCGACAGTAGAAAATTATTTTTTGAATAATTTACTATAGAAAAGGCAATCCCTGGCGTAATTAAAATTTGCGACAGTATAAAATTATTTTTTGCAAAATTTACTGTAGAAAAGACAATCCCTGGCGCAATTAAAATTTGCGACAGTAAGAAATTAATTTGTGAGAAATTTACTATAGAAAAGGGCAATCCCTGGGATATTTAAAATTTGCGACAGTAAAATATTATTTTTTGAATAATTTACTATAGAAAAGGCAGTCCCTGGCGTAATTAAAATTTGCGACAGTATAAAATTATTTTTTGAATAATTTACTATAGAAAAGGCAATCCCTGGCGTAATTAAAAATTTGCGACAGTTGAAAATTATTTTTTGAATAATTTACTATAGAAAAGGCAATCCCTGGCGTAATTAAAATTTGCGACAGTATAAAATTATTTTTTGAATAATTTACTATAGAAAAGGCAATCCCTGGCGTCATTAAAATTTGCGACAGTAAAAAATTATTTTTTGAATAATTTACTATAGAAAAGGCAATCCCTGGCGCAATTACAATTTGCGACAGTAGAAAATTATTTTTTGAATAATTTACTATAAAAAAAGGCAATCCCTGCGTAATTAAAATTTGCGACAGTAGAAAATTATTTTTTGAATAATTTACTATAGAAAAGGCAATCCCTGGCGGATTTGAAATTTGCAACAGTAAAAAATTATTTTTTGAATAATTTACTATAGAAAAGGCAATCCCTGGCGTAATTAAAATTTGCGACAGTTGAAAATTATTTTTTGAATAATTTACTATAGAAAAGGCAATCCCTGGCGTAATTAAAATTTGCGACAGTAGAAAATTATTTTTTGGATAATTTACTATAGAAAAGGCAATCCCTGGCGTATGGCGTAATTAAAATTTGCGACAGTATAAATTATTTTTTGAATAATTTACTATAGAAAAAGGCAATCCCTGGCGTAATTAAAACTTGCGATAATAAAAAATTATTTTTTGAATAATTTACTATAGAAAAGGCAATCCCTGGCGGATTGAAATTTGCGACAGTAAAAAAATTATTTTTTTGAATAATTTACTATAGAAAAGGCAATCCCTGGCGTAATTAAAATTTGCGACAGTAGAAAATTATTTGCAAATTTACTATAGAAAAGACAATCCTGGCGTAATTAAAATTTGCGACAGTTGAAAATTATTTTTTGAATAATTTACTATAGAAAAGGCAATCCCTGGCACAATTAAAATTTGCGACAGTAAAAAATTATTTTTTGCAAAATTTACTATAGAAAAGGCAATCCCTGGCGTAATTAAAATTTGCGACAGTATAAAATTATTTTTTGAATAATTTACTATAGAAAAGGTAATCCCTGGCGTATTTAAAATTTGCGAGAGGATAAAATTATTTTTGAAAAATTTACTATAGAAAAGGCAATCCCTGGCGTAATTAAAATTTGCGACAGTAGAAAATTATTTTTTGAATAATTTACTATAGAAAAGGCAATCCCTGGCGCAATTAAAACTTGCGATAGTAAAAAATTATTTTTTGAATAATTTACTATAGAAAAGGTAATCCCTGCCGGATTTGAAATTTGCGATAGTAAAAAATTATTTTTTGAATAATTTACTATAGAAAAGGCAATCCCTGGCGTAGTTAAAATTTGCGACAGTTGAAAATTATTTTTTGAATAATTTACTATAGAAAAGGCAATCCCTGGTGTAATTAAAATTTGCGACAGTAGAAAATTATTTTTTGAATAATTTACTATAGAAAAGGCACAATCCCTGGCGTAATTAAAATTTGCGACAGTATAAAATTATTTTTTGAATAATTTACTATAGAAAAGGCAATCCCTGGCGTAATTAAAACTTGCGATAGTAAAAAATTATTTTTTGAATAATTTACTATAGAAAAGGCAATCCCTGGCGGATTTGAAATTTGCGACAGTAAAAAATTATTTTTTGAATAATTTACTATAGAAAAGGCAAATCCCTGGCGTAATTAAAATTTGCGACAGTAGAAAATTATTTTTTGAATAATTTACTATAGAAAAGGCAATCCCTGGCGCACTTAAAATTTGCGACAGTACAAAATTATTTTTTGAATAATTTACTATAGAAAAGGCAATCCCTGGCGTATTTAAAATTTGCGACAGTAAAAAATTAATTTGTGAGAAATTTACTATAGAAAAGGCAATCCCTGGCGTAATTAAAATTTGCGACAGTAGAAAATTATTTTTTGAATAATTTACTATAGAAAAGGCAATCCCTGGCGTAATTAAAATTTGCGACAGTAGAAAATTATTTTTTGAATAATTTACTATAGAAAAGGCAATCCCTGGCGTAATTAAAATTTGCGACAGTATAAAATTATTTTTTGCAAAATTTACTGTAGAAAAGGCAATCCCTGGCGCAGTTAAAACTTTCGATAGTAAAAAATTATTTTTTGAAAAGTTTACTATAGAAAAGGCAATCCCTGGCGTAATTAAAATTTGCGACAGTAAAAAATTATTTTTTGAATAATTTACTATAGAAAAGGCAATCCCTGGCGCACTTAAAATTTGCGACAGTAGAAAATTATTTTTTGAATAATTTACTTTAGAAAAGGCAATCTCTGGCGCACTTAAAATTTGCGACAGTATAAAATTATTTTTTGAATAATTTACTATAGAAAAGGCAATCCCTGGCGTAATTAAAATTTGCGACAGGGTAAAATTATTTTTTGAATAATTTACTATAGAAAAGGCAATCCCTGGCGTAATTAAAATTTGCGACAGTAGAAAATTATTTTTTGAATAATTTACTATAGAAAAGGCAATCCCTGGCGTAATTAAAATTTGCGACAAAATAAAATTATTTTTTGCAAAATTTACTGTAGAAAAGGCAATCCTGGCGTAATTAAAATTTGCGGCAGTAAGAAATTAATTTGTGAGAAATTTACTATAGAAAAGGCAATCCTGGGATATTTAAAATTTGCGACAGTAAAAAATTATTTTTTGAATAATTTACTATAGAAAAGGCAATCCCTGGCGTAATTAAAATTTGCGACAGTATAAAATTATTTTTTGAATAATTTACTATAGAAAAGGCAATCCCTGGCGTAATTAAAATTTGCGACAGTTGAAAATTATGTTTTGAATAATTTACTATAGAAAAGGCAATCCCTGGCGTAATTAAAATTTGCGACAGTATAAAATTATTTTTTGAATAATTTACTATAGAAAAGGCAATCCCTGGCGTAATTAAAATTTGCGACAGTAAAAAATTATTTTTTGAATAATTTACTATAGAAAAGGCAATCCCTGGCGCAATTACAATTTGCGACAGTAGAAAATTATTTTTTGAATAATTTACTATAAAAAAGGCAATCCCTGGCGTAGTTAAAATTTGCGACAGTAGAAAATTATTTTTGGAATAATTTACTATAGAAAAGGCAATCCCTGGCGGATTTGAAATTTGCGACAGTAAAAAATTATTTTTTGAATAATTTACTATAGAAAAGGCAATCCCTGGCGTAATTAAAATTTGCGACAGTTGAAAATTATTTTTTGAATAATTTACTATAGAAAAGGCAATCCCTGGCGTAATTAAAATTTGCGACAGTAGAAAATTATTTTTTGGATAATTTACTATAGAACAGGCAATACCTGGCGGATTTGAAATTTGCGACAGTAAAAAATTATTTTTTGAATAATTTACTATAGAAAAGGCAATCCCTGGCGTAATTAAAATTTGCGACAGTAGAAAATTATTTTGCAAAATTTACTATAGAAAAGGCAATCCCTGGCGTAATTAAAATTTGCGACAGTTGAAAATTATTTTTTGAATAATTTACTATAGAAAAGGCAATCCCTGGCGCAATTAATATTTGCGACAGTAAAAAATTATTTTTTGCAAAATTTACTATAGAAAAGGCAATCCCTAGCGTAATTAAAATTTGCGACAAAATAAAATTATTTTTTGCAAAATTTACTGTAGAAAAGGCAATCCCTGGCGTAATTAAAATTTGCGGCAGTAAGAAATTAATTTGTGAGAAATTTACTATAGAAAAGGCAATCCATGGGATATTTAAAATTTGCGACAGTAAAAAATTATTTTTTGAATAATTTACTATAGAAAAAGCAATCCCTGGCGTAATTAAAATTTGCGACAGTATAAAATTATTTTTTGAATAATTTACTATAGAAAAGGCAATCCCTGGCGTAATTAAAATTTGCGACAGTTGAAAATTATGTTTTGAATAATTTACTATAGAAAAGGCAATCCCTGGCGTAATTAAAATTTGCGACAGTATAAAATTATTTTTTGAATAATTTACTATAGAAAAGGCAATCCCTGGCGTAATTAAAATTTGCGACAGTAAAAAATTATTTTTTGAATAATTTACTATAGAAAAGGCAATCCCTGGCGCAATTACAATTTGCGACAGTAGAAAATTATTTTTTGAATAATTTACTATAAAAAAGGCAATCCCTGGCGTAGTTAAAATTTGCGACAGTAGAAAATTATTTTTGGAATAATTTACTATAGAAAAGGCAATCCCTGGCGGATTTGAAATTTGCGACAGTAAAAAATTATTTTTTGAATAATTTACTATAGAAAAGGCAATCCCTGGCGTAATTAAAATTTGCGACAGTTGAAAATTATTTTTTGAATAATTTACTATAGAAAAGGCAATCCCTGGCGTAATTAAAATTTGCGACAGTAGAAAATTATTTTTTGGATAATTTACTATAGAACAGGCAATACCTGGCGGATTTGAAATTTGCGACAGTAAAAAATTATTTTTTGAATAATTTACTATAGAAAAGGCAATCCCTGGCGTAATTAAAATTTGCGACAGTAGAAAATTATTTTGCAAAATTTACTATAGAAAAGGCAATCCCTGGCGTAATTAAAATTTGCGACAGTTGAAAATTATTTTTTGAATAATTTACTATAGAAAAGGCAATCCCTGGCGCAATTAATATTTGCGACAGTAAAAAATTATTTTTTGCAAAATTTACTATAGAAAAGGCAATCCCTAGCGTAATTAAAATTTGCGACAGTATAAAATTATTTTTTGAATAATTTACTATAGAAAAGGCAATCCCTGGCGTATTTAAAATTTGCGACAGTATAAAATTATTTTTTGAAAAATTTACTATAGAAAAGGCAATCCCTGGCGTAATTAAAATTTGTGACAGTAGAAAATTATTTTTTGAATAATTTACTATAGAAAAGGCAATCCCTGGCGCAATTAAAACTTGCGATAGTAAAAAATTATTTTTTGAATAATTTACTATAGAAAATGCAATCCCTGGCGTAATTAAAATTTGCGACAGTAAAAAATTATTTTTTGAATAATTTACTATAGAAAAGGCAATCCCTGGCGCACTTAAAATTTGCGACAGTAGAAAATTATTTTTTGAATAATTTACTATAGAAAAGGCAATCCCTGGCGTAATTAAAATTTGCGACAGTTGAAAATTATTTTTTGAATAATTTACTATAGAAAAGGCAATCCCTGGCGTAATTAAAATTTGCGACAGTAAAAAATTAATTTGTGAGAAATTTACTATAGAAAAGGCAATCCCTGGCGTATTTAAAATTTGCGACAGTAACAAATTATTTTTTGCAAAATTTACTACAGAAAAGGCAATCCCTGGCGCAATTAAAATTTGCGACAGTAAAAAATTATTTTTTGAATAATTTACTATAGAAAAGGCAATCCCTGGCGCACTTAAAATTTGCGACAGTATAAAATTATTTTTTGAATAATTTACCATAGAAAAGGCAATCCCTGGCGTAATTAAAATTTGCGACAGTAAAAAATTAATTTGTGAGAAATTTACTATAGAAAAGGCAATCCCTGGCGTAATTAAAATTTGCGACAGTAGAAAATTATTTTTTGAATAATTTACTATAGAAAAGGCAATCCCTGGCGCACTTAAAATTTCCGACAGTATAAAATTATTTTTTGAATAATTTACTATAGAAAAGGCAATCCCTGGCGTAATTAAAATTTGCGACAGTAGAAAATTATTTTTTGAATAATTTACTATAGAAAAGGCAATCCCTGGCGTAATTAAAATTTGCGACAGTATAAAATTATTTTTTGAATAATTTACTATAGAAAAGGCAATCCCTGGCGTAATTAAAACTTGCGATAGTAAAAAATTATTTTTTGAATAATTTACTATAGAAAAGGCAATCCCTGGCGGATTTGAAATTTGCGACAGTTAAAAAATTATTTTTTGAATAATTTACTATAGAAAAGGCAATCCCTGGCGTAATTAAAATTTGCGACAGTAGAAAATTATTTTTTGAATAATTTACTATAGAAAAGGCAATCCCTGGCGTAATTAAAATTTGCGACAGTAGAAAATTATTTTTTGAATAATTTACTATAGAAAAGGCAATCCCTGGCGCACTTAAAATTTGCGACAGTAGAAAATAATTTTTTGAATAATTTACTATAGAAAAGGCAATCCCTGGCGTAATTAAAATTTGCGACAGTTGAAAATTATTTTTTGAATAATTTACTATAGAAAAGGCAATCCCTGGCGTAATTAAAATTTGCGACAGTAAAAAATTAATTTGTGAGAAATTTACTATAGAAAAGGCAATCCCTGGCATATTTAAAATTTGCGACAGTAACAAATTATTTTTTGCAAAATTTACTACAGAAAAGGCAATCCCTGGCGCAATTAAAATTTGCGACAGTAAAAAATTATTTTTTGAATAATTTACTATAGAAAAGGCAATCCCTGGCGCACTTAAAATTTGCGACAGTATAAAATTATTTTTTGAATAATTTACTATAGAAAAGGCAATCCCTGGCGTAATTAAAATTTGCGACAGTAAAAAATTAATTTGTGAGAAATTTACTATAGAAAAGGCAATCCCTGGCGTAATTAAAATTTGCGACAGTAGAAAATTATTTTTTGAATAATTTACTATAGAAAAGGCAATCCCTGGCGCACTTAAAATTTGCGACAGTATAAAATTATTTTTTGAATAATTTACTATAGAAAAGGCAATCCCTGGCGTAATTAAAATTTGCGACAGTAGAAAATTATTTTTTGAATAATTTACTATAGAAAAGGCAATCCCTGGCGTAATTAAAATTTGCGACAGTATAAAATTATTTTTTGAATAATTTACTATAGAAAAGGCAATCCTTGGCGTAATTAAAACTTGCGATAGTAAAAAATTATTTTTTGAATAATTTACTATAGAAAAGGCAATCCCTGGCGGATTTGAAATTTGCGACAGTAAAAAATTATTTTCTGAATAATTTACTATAGAAAAGGCAATCCCTGGAGTAATTAAAATTTGCGACAGTAGAAAATTATTTTTTGAATAATTTACTATAGAAAAGGCAAACCCTGGCGTAATTAAAATTTGCGACAGTAGAAAATTATTTTTTGAATAATTTACTATAGAAAAGGCAATCCCTGGCGTAATTAAAATTTGCGACAGTATAAAATTATTTTTTGCAAAATTTACTATAGAAAAGGCAATCCCTGGCGCAATTAAAATTTGCGACAGTATAAAATTATTTTTTGTATAATTTACTATAGAAAAGGCAATCCCTGGCGCACTTAAAATTTGCGACAGTATAAAATTATTTTTTGAATAATTTACTATAGAAAAGGCAATCCCTGGCGTAATTAAAATTTGCGATAGTAAAAAATTATTTTTGAATAATTTACTATAGAAAAGGCAATCCCTGGCGTAATTAAAATTTTCGACAGTATAAAATTATTTTTTGAATAATTTACTATAGAAAAGGCAAACCCTGGCGTAATTAAAATTTGCGACAGTAGAAAATTATTTTTTGAATAATTTACTATAGAAAAGGCAATCCCTGGCGTAATTAAAATTTGCGACAGTATAAAATTATTTTTTGAATAATTTACTATAGAAAAGGCAATCCTTGGCGTAATTAAAACTTGCGATAGTAAAAAATTATTTTTTGAATAATTTACTATAGAAAAGGCAATCCCTGGCGGATTTGAAATTTGCGACAGTAAAAAATTATTTTCTGAATAATTTACTATAGAAAAGGCAATCCCTGGAGTAATTAAAATTTGCGACAGTAGAAAATTATTTTTTGAATAATTTACTATAGAAAAGGCAAACCCTGGCGTAATTAAAATTTGCGACAGTAGAAAATTATTTTTTGAATAATTTACTATAGAAAAGGCAAACCCTGGCGTAATTAAAATTTGCGACAGTATAAAATTATTTTTTGCAAAATTTACTATAGAAAAGGCAATCCCTGGCGCAATTAAAATTTGCGACAGTATAAAATTATTTTTTGTATAATTTACTATAGAAAAGACAATCCCTGGCGCACTTAAAATTTGCGACAGTATAAAATTATTTTTTGAATAATTTACTATAGAAAAGGCAATCCCTGGCGTAATTAAAATTTGCGACAGTAGAAAATTATTTTTTGAATAATTTACTATAGAAAAGGCAATCCCTGGCGTAATTAAAATTTGCGACAGTATAAAATTATTTTTTGAATAATTTACTATAGAAAAGGCAATCCTTGGCGTAATTAAAACTTGCGATAGTAAAAAATAATTTTTTGAATAATTTACTATAGAAAAGGCAATCCCTGGCGGATTTGAAATTTGCGACAGTAAAAAATTATTTTTTGAATAATTTACTATAGAAAAGGCAATCCCTGGCGTAATTAAAATTTGCGACAGTTGAAAATTATTTTTTGAATAATTTACTATAGAAAAGGCAATCCCTGGCGTAATTAAAATTTGCGACAGTAGAAAATTATTTTTTGAATAATTTACTATAGAAAAGGCAATCCCTGGCGTAATTAAAATTTGCGACAGTAGAAAATTATTTTTTGCAAAATTTACTATAGAAAAGGCAATCCCTGGAGCAATTAAAATTTGCGATAGTAAAAAATTATTTTTTGAATAATTTACTATAGAAAAGGCAATCCCTGGCGGATTTGAAATTTGCGACAGTAAAAAATTATTTTTTGAATAATTTACTATAGAAAAGGCAATCCCTGGCGTAATTAAAATTTGCGACAGTAGAAAATTATTTTGCAAAATTTACTATAGAAAAGGCAATCCCTGGCGTAATTAAAATTTGCGACAGTTGAAAATTATTTTTTGAATAATTTACTATAGAAAAGGCAAACCCTGGCGTAATTAAAATTTGCGACAGTATAAAATTATTTTTTGCAAAATTTACTATAGAAAAGGCAATCCCTGGCGCAATTAAAATTTGCGACAGTATAAAATTATTTTTTGTATAATTTACTATAGAAAAGGCAATCCCTGGCGCACTTAAAATTTGCGACAGTATAAAATTATTTTTTGAATAATTTACTATAGAAAAGGCAATCCCTGGCGTAATTAAAATTTGCGATAGTAAAAAATTATTTTTGAATAATTTACTATAGAAAAGGCAATCCCTGGCGTAATTAAAATTTTCGACAGTATAAAATTATTTTTTGAATAATTTACTATAGAAAAGGCAATCCCTGGCGTAATTAAAATTTGCGACAGTAGAAAATTATTTTTTGAATAATTTACTATAGAAAAGGCAATCCCTGGCGTAATTAAAATTTGCGACAGTATAAAATTATTTTTTGAATAATTTACTATAGAAAAGGCAATCCTTGGCGTAATTAAAACTTGCGATAGTAAAAAATTATTTTTTGAATAATTTACTATAGAAAAGGCAATCCCTAGCGGATTTGAAATTTGCGACAGTAAAAAATTATTTTCTGAATAATTTACTATAGAAAAGGCAATCCCTGGAGTAATTAAAATTTGCGACAGTAGAAAATTATTTTTTGAATAATTTACTATAGAAAAGGCAAACCCTGGCGTAATTAAAATTTGCGACAGTAGAAAATTATTTTTTGAATAATTTACTATAGAAAAGGCAATCCCTGGCGTAATTAAAATTTGCGACAGTATAAAATTATTTTTTGCAAAATTTACTATAGAAAAGGCAATCCCTGGCGCAATTAAAATTTGCGACAGTATAAAATTATTTTTTGTATAATTTACTATAGAAAAGGCAATCCCTGGCGCACTTAAAATTTGCGACAGTATAAAATTATTTTTTGAATAATTTACTATAGAAAAGGCAATCCCTGGCGTAATTAAAATTTGCGACAGTAGAAAATTATTTTTTGAATAATTTACTATAGAAAAGGCAATCCCTGGCGTAATTAAAATTTGCGACAGTATAAAATTATTTCTTGAATAATTTACTATAGAAAAGGCAATCCTTGGCGTAATTAAAACTTGCGATAGTAAAAAATAATTTTTTGAATAATTTACTATAGAAAAGGCAATCCCTGGCGGATTTGAAATTTGCGACAGTAAAAAATTATTTTTTGAATAATTTACTATAGAAAAGGCAATCCCTGGCGTAATTAAAATTTGCGACAGTTGAAAATTATTTTTTGAATAATTTACTATAGAAAAGGCAATCCCTGGCGTAATTAAAATTTGCGACAGTAGAAAATTATTTTTTGAATAATTTACTATAGAAAAGGCAATCCCTGGCATAATTACAATTTGCGACAGTATAAAATTATTTTTTGAATAATTTACTATAGAAAAGGCAATCCCTGGCGTAATTAAAACTTGCGATAGTAAAAAATTATTTTTTGAATAATTTACTATAGAAAAGGCAATCCCTGGCGGATTTGAAATTTGCGACAGTAAAAAATTATTTTTTGAATAATTTACTATAGAAAAGGCAATCCCTGGCGTAATTAAAATTTGCGACAGTAGAAAACTATTTTGCAAAATTTACTATAGAAAAGGCAATCCCTGGCGTAATTAAAATTTGCGACAGTTGAAAATTATTTTTTGAATAATTTACTATAGAAAAGGCAATCCCTGGCGCACTTAAAATTTGCGACAGTATAAAATTATTTTTTGAATAATTTACTCTAGAAAAGGCAATCCCTGGCGTAATTAAAATTTGCGATAGTAAAAAATTATTTTTGAATAATTTACTATAGAAAAGGCAATCCCTGGCGTAATTAAAATTTTCGACAGTATAAAATTATTTTTTGAATAATTTACTATAGAAAAGGCAATCCCTGGCGTAATTAAAATTTGCGACAGTAGAAAATTATTTTTTGAATAATTTACTATAGAAAAGGCAATCCCTGGCGTAGTTAAAATTTGCGACAGTAGAAAATTATTTTTTGAATAATTTACTATAGAAAAGGCAATCCCTGGCGTAATTAAAATTTGCGACAGTATAAAATTATTTTTTGAATAATTTACTATAGAAAAGGCAATCCCTGGCGTAATTAAAACTTGCGATAGTAAAAAATTATTTTTTGAATAATTTACTATAGAAAAGGCAATCCCTGGCGGATTTGAAATTTGCGACAGTAAAAAATTATTTTTTGAATAATTTACTATAGAAAAGGCAATCCCTGGCGGATTTGAAATTTGCGACAGTAAAAAATTATTTTTTGAATAATTTACTATAGAAAAGGCAATCCCTGGCGTAATTAAAATTTGCGACAGTAAAAAATTAATTTGTGAGAAATTTACTATAGAAAAGGCAATCCCTGGCGTAATTAAAATTTGCGACAGTATAAAATTATTTTTTGAATAATTTACTATAGAAAAGGCAATCCCTGGCGTAATTAAAATTTGCGACAGTAGAAAATTATTTTTTGAATAATTTACTATAGAAAAGGCAATCCCTGGCGTAATTAAAATTTGCGACAGTATAAAATTATTTTTTGAATAATTTACTATAGAAAAGGCAATCCTTGGCGTAATTAAAACTTGCGATAGTAAAAAATTATTTTTTGAATAATTTACTATAGAAAAGGCAATCCCTGGCGGATTTGAAATTTGCGACAGTAAAAAATTATTTTCTGAATAATTTACTATAGAAAAGGCAATCCCTGGAGTAATTAAAATTTGCGACAGTAGAAAATTATTTTTTGAATAATTTACTATAGAAAAGGCAAACCCTGGCGTAATTAAAATTTGCGACAGTAGAAAATTATTTTTTGAATAATTTGCTATAGAAAAGGCAATCCCTGGCGTAATTAAAATTTGCGACAGTATAAAATTATTTTTTGCAAAATTTACTATAGAAAAGGCAATCCCTGGCGGATTTGAAATTTGCGACAGTAAAAAATTATTTTTTGAATAATTTACTATAGAAAAGGCAATCCCTGGCGTAATTAAAATTTGCGACAGTAAAAAATTAATTTGTGAGAAATTTACTATAGAAAAGGCAATCCCTGGCGTAATTAAAATTTGCGACAGTATAAAATTATTTTTTGAATAATTTACTATAGAAAAGGCAATCCCTGGCGTAATTAAAATTTGCGATAGTAAAAAATTATTTTTGAATAATTTACTATAGAAAAGGCAATCCCTGGCGTAATTAAAATTTTCGACAGTATAAAATTATTTTTTGAATAATTTACTATAGAAAAGGCAATCCCTGGCGTAATTAAAATTTGCGACAGTAGAAAATTATTTTTTGAATAATTTACTATAGAAAAGGCAATCCCTGGCGTAATTAAAATTTGCGACAGTAGAAAATTATTTTTTGAATAATTTACTATAGAAAAGGCAATCCCTGGCGTAATTAAAATTTGCGACAGTATAAAATTATTTTTTGAATAATTTACTATAGAAAAGGCAATCCCTGGCGTAATTAAAACTTGCGATAGTAAAAAATTATTTTTTGAATAATTTACTATAGAAAAGGCAATCCCTGGCGGATTTGAAATTTGCGACAGTAAAAAATTATTTTTTGAATAATTTACTATAGAAAAGGCAATCCCTGGCGGATTTGAAATTTGCGACAGTAAAAAATTATTTTTTGAATAATTTACTATAGAAAAGGCAATCCCTGGCGTAATTAAAATTTGCGACAGTAGAAAATTATTTTTTGAATAATTTACTATAGAAAAGGCAATCCCTGGCGTAATTAAAATTTGCGACAGTATAAAATTATTTTTTGAATAATTTACTATAGAAAAGGCAATCCCTGGCGTAATTAAAACTTGCGATAGAAAAAAATTATTTTTTGAATAATTTACTATAGAAAAGGCAATCCCTGGCGGATTTGAAATTTGCGACAGTAAAAAATTATTTTTTGAATAATTTACTATAGAAAAGGCAATCCCTGGCGTAATTAAAATTTGCGACAGTAGAAAATTATTTTGCAAAATTTACTATAGAAAAGGCAATCCCTGGCGTAATTAAAATTTGCGACAGTTGAAAATTATTTTTTGAATAATTTACTATAGAAAAGGCAATCCCTGACGCACTTAAAATTTGCGACAGTATAAAATTATTTTTTGAATAATTTACTATAGAAAAGGCAATCCCTGGCGTAATTAAAATTTGCGATAGTAAAAAATTATTTTTGAATAATTTACTATAGAAAAGGCAATCCCTGGCGTAATTAAAATTTTCGACAGTATAAAATTATTTTTTGAATAATTTACTATAGAAAAGGCAATCCCTGGCGTAATTAAAATTTGCGACAGTAGAAAATTATTTTTTGAATAATTTACTATAGAAAAGGCAATCCCTGGCGTAATTAAAATTTGCGACAGTATAAAATTATTTTTTGAATAATTTACTATAGAAAAGGCAATCCCTGGCGTAATTAAAACTTGCGATAGTAAAAAATTATTTTTTGAATAATTTACTATAGAAAAGGCAATCCCTGGCGGATTTGAAATTTGCGACAGTAAAAAATTATTTTTTGAATAATTTACTATAGAAAAGGCAATCCCTGGCGTAATTAAAATTTGCGACAGTAGAAAATTATTTTTTGAATAATTTACAATAGAAAAGGCAATCCCTGGCGTAATTAAAATTTGCGATAGTAGAAAATTATTTTTTGAATAATTTACTATAGAAAAGGCAATCCCTGGCGCACTTAAAATTTGCGACAGTAGAAAATAATTTTTTGAATAATTTACTATAGAAAAGGCAATCCCTGGCGTAATTAAAATTTGCGACAGTTGAAAATTATTTTTTGAATAATTTACTATAGAAAAGGCAATCCCTGGCGTAATTAAAATTTGCGACAGTAAAAAATTAATTTGTGAGAAATTTACTATAGAAAAGGCAATCCCTGGCATATTTAAAATTTGCGACAGTAACAAATTATTTTTTGCAAAATTTACTACAGAAAAGGCAATCCCTGGCGCAATTAAAATTTGCGACAGTAAAAAATTATTTTTTGAATAATTTACTATAGAAAAGGCAATCCCTGGCGCACTTAAAATTTGCGACAGTATAAAATTATTTTTTGAATAATTTACTATAGAAAAGGCAATCCCTGGCGTAATTAAAATTTGCGACAGTAAAAAATTAATTTGTGAGAAATTTACTATAGAAAAGGCAATCCCTGGCGTAATTAAAATTTGCGACAGTAGAAAATTATTTTTTGAATAATTTACTATAGAAAAGGCAATCCCTGGCGCACTTAAAATTTGCGACAGTATAAAATTATTTTTTGAATAATTTACTATAGAAAAGGCAATCCCTGGCGTAATTAAAATTTGCGACAGTAGAAAATTATTTTTTGAATAATTTACTATAGAAAAGGCAATCCCTGGCGTAATTAAAATTTGCGACAGTATAAAATTATTTTTTGAATAATTTACTATAGAAAAGGCAATCCTTGGCGTAATTAAAACTTGCGATAGTAAAAAATTATTTTTTGAATAATTTACTATAGAAAAGGCAATCCCTGGCGGATTTGAAATTTGCGACAGTAAAAAATTATTTTCTGAATAATTTACTATAGAAAAGGCAATCCCTGGAGTAATTAAAATTTGCGACAGTAGAAAATTATTTTTTGAATAATTTACTATAGAAAAGGCAAACCCTGGCGTAATTAAAATTTGCGACAGTAGAAAATTATTTTTTGAATAATTTACTATAGAAAAGGCAATCCCTGGCGTAATTAAAATTTGCGACAGTATAAAATTATTTTTTGCAAAATTTACTATAGAAAAGGCAATCCCTGGCGCAATTAAAATTTGCGACAGTATAAAATTATTTTTTGTATAATTTACTATAGAAAAGGCAATCCCTGGCGCACTTAAAATTTGCGACAGTATAAATTATTTTTTGAATAATTTACTATAGAAAAGGCAATCCCTGGCGTAATTAAAATTTGCGATAGTAAAAAATTATTTTTGAATAATTTACTATAGAAAAGGCAATCCCTGGCGTAATTAAAATTTTCGACAGTAAAAAATTATTTTTTGAATAATTTCCTATAGAAAAGGCAATCCCTGGCACACTTAAAATTTGCGACAGTAGAAAATTATTTTTTGAATAATTTACTATAGAAAAGGCAATCCCTGGCGTAATTAAAATTTGCGACAGTTGAAAATTATTTTTTGAATAATTTACTATAGAAAAGGCAATCCCTGGCGTAATTAAAATTTGCGATATTAAAAAATTAATTTGTGAGAAATTTACTATAGAAAAGGCAATCCCTGGCGTAATTAAATTTGCGACAGTAGAAATTTATTTTTTGAATAATTTACTATAGAAAAGGCAATCCCTAGCGTAATTAAAACTTGCGATAGTAAAAAATTATTTTTTGAATAATTTACTATAGAAAAGGCAATCCTTGGCGTAATTAAAATTTGCGACAGTTGAAAATTATTTTTTGAATAATTTACTATAGAAAAGGCAATCCCTGGCGTAATTAAAATTTGCGATAGTAAAAAATTATTTTTTGAATAATTTACTATAGAAAAGGTATTCCCTGGCGTTATTAAAACTTGCGATAGTAAAAAATTATTTTTTGAATAATTTACTATAGAAAAGGCAATCCCTGGCGTAATTAAAATTTGCGACAGTAGAAAATTATTTTTTGAATAATTTACTATAGAAAAGGCAATCCCTGGCGTAATTAAAATTTGCGACAGTATAAAATTATTTTTTGCAAAATTTACTATAGAAAAGGCAATCCCTGGCGCAATTAAAATTTGCGACAGTATAAAATTATTTTTTGAATAATTTACTATAGAAAAGGCAATCCCTGGCGCACTTAAAATTTGCGACAGTATAAAATTATTTTTTGAATAATTTACTATAGAAAAGGCAATCCCTGGCGTAATTAAAATTTGCGATAGTAAAAAATTATTTTGAATAATTTACTATAGAAAAGGCAATCCCTGGCGTAATTAAAATTTGCGACAGTAAAAAATTATTTTTTGAATAATTTACTATAGAAAAGGCAATACCTGGCCCACTTAAAATTTGCGACAGTAGAAAATTATTTTTTGAATAATTTACTATAGAAAAGGCAATCCCTGGCGCACTTAAAATTTGCGACAGTATAAAATTATTTTTTGAATAATTTACTATAGAAAAGGCAATCCCTGGCGTAATTAAAATTTGCGACAGTAAAAAATTAATTTGTGAGAAATTTACTATAGAAAAGGCAATCCCTGGCGTAATTAAAATTTGCGACAGTAGAAAATTATTTTTTGAATAATTTACTAGAGAAAAGGCAATCCCTGCCGTAATTAAAATTTGCGACAGTAGAAAATTATTTTTTGAATAATTTACTATAGAAAAGGCAATCCCTGGCGTAATTAAAATTTGCGACAGTATAAAATTATTTTTTTGCAAAATTTACTATAGAAAAGGCAATCCCTGGCGCAATTAAAATTTGCGACAGTATAAAATTATTTTTTGAATAATTTACTATAGAAAAGGCAATCCCTGGCGCACTTAAAATTTGCGACAATATAAAATTATTTTTTGAATAATTTACTATAGAAAAGGCAATCACTGGCGTAATTAAAATTTGCGATACTAAAAAATTATTTTTTGAATAATTTACTATAGAAAAGGCAATCCCTGGCGTAATTAAAATTTGCGACAGTAAAAAACTATTTTTTGAATAATTTACTATAGACAAGGCAATCCCTGGCGCACTTAAAATTTTCGACAGTAAAAAATTATTTTTTGAATAATTTACTATAGAAAAGGCAATCCCTGGCGCACTTAAAATTTGCGACAGTAGAAAATTATTTTTTGAATAATTTACTATAGACAAGGCAATCCCTGGGGTAATTAAAATTTGCGACAGTTGAAAATTATTTTTTGAATAATTTACTATAGAAAAGGCAATCCCTGGCGTAATTAAAATTTGCGACAGTAGAAAATTATTTTTTGAATAATTTACTATAGAAAAGGCAATCCCTGGCGTATTTAAAATTTGCGAGAGTTGAAAATTATTTTTTGAATAATTTACTATAGAAAAGGCAATCCCTGGCGTAATTAAAATTTGCGAAAGTATAAAATTATTTTTTGAATAATTTACTATAGAAAAGGCAATCCCTGGCGCACTTAAAATTTGCGACAGTATAAAATTATTTTTTGAATAATTTACTATAGAAAGGGCAATCCCTGGCGTAATTAAAATTTGCGATAGTAAAAAAATTATTTTTTGAATAATTTACTATAGAAAAGGCAATCCCTGGCGTAATTAAAATTTGCGACAGTTGAAAATTATTTTTTGAATAATTTACTACAGAAAAGGCAATCCCTGGCGTATTTAAAATTTGCGACAGTAAAAAATTATTTTTTGAATAATTTACTATAGAAAAGGCAATCCCTGGCGTAATTAAATTTGCGACAGTTGAAAATTATTTTTTGAATAATTTACTATAGAAAAGGCAATCCCTGGCGTAATTAAAATTTGCGACAGTAGAAAATTATTTTTTGAATAATTTACTATAGAAAAGGCAATCCCTGGCGTAATTAAAATTTGCGACAGTATAAAATTATTTTTTGAATAATTTACTATAGAAAAGGCAATCCCTGGCGTAATTAAAATTTGCGACAGTAAAAAATTATTTTTTGAATAATTTACTATAGAAAAGGCAATCCCTGGCGCACTTAAAATTTGCGACAGTAGAAAATTATTTTTTGAATAATTTACTATAGAAAAGGCAATCCCTGGCGTAATTAAAATTTGCGACAGTTGAAAATTATTTTTTGAATAATTTACTATAGAAAAGGCAATCCCTGGCGTAATTAAAATTTGCGACAGTAAAAAATTAATTTGTGAGAAATTTACTATAGAAAAGGCAATCCCTGGCGTAATTAAAATTTCCGACAGTATAAAATAATTTTTTGCAAAATTTACTGTAGAAAAGGCAATCCCTGGCGCAATTAAAATTTGCGACAGTAAGAAATTAATTTGTGAGAAATTTACTATAGAAAAGGCAATCCCTGGCGTAATTAAAATTTGCGACAGTTGAAAATTATTTTTTGAATAATATACTATAGAAAAGGCAATCCCTGGCGTAATTAAAATTTGCGACAGTAGAAAATTATTTTTTGAATAATTTACTATAGAAAAGGCAATCCCTGGCGTAATTAAAATTTGCGACAGTATAAAATTATTTTTGAATAATTTACTATAGAAAAGGCAATCCCTGCCGCACTTAAAATTTGCGACAGTATAAAATTATTTTTTGAATAATTTACTATAGAAAAGGCAATCCCTGGCGCAATTAAAACTTGCTATAGTAAAAAATTATTTTTTGAATAATTTACTATAGAAAAGGCAATCCCTGGCGTAATTAAAATTTGCGACAGTAAAAAATTATTTTTTGAATAATTTACTATAGAAAAGGCAATCCCTGGCGCACTTAAAATTTGCGACAGTAGAAAATTATATTTTGAATAATTTACTATAGAAAAGGCAATCCCTGGCGCAATTACAATTTGCGACGGTAGAAAATTATTTTTTGAATAATTTACTATAGAAAAGGCAATCCCTGGCGGATTTGAAATTTGCGACAGTAAAAAATTATTTTTTGAATAATTTACTATAGAAAAGGCAATCCCTGGCGTATTTAAAATTTCCGACAGTAAAAAATTAATTTGTGAGAAATTTACTATAGAAAAGGCAATCCCTGGGATATTTAAAATTTGCGACAGTAAAAAATTATTTTTTGAATAATTTACTATAGAAAAGGCAATCCCAGGCGTATTTAAAATTTGCGACTAAAAAATTAATTTGTGAGAAATTTACTATAGAAAAGGTAATCCCTGGCGTAATTAAAATTTGCGACAGTAGAAAATAATTTTTTGAATAATTTACTATAGAAAAGGCAATCCCTGGCGCACTTAAAATTTGCGACAGTATAAAATTATTTTTTGAATAATTTACTATAGAAAAGGCAATCCCTGACGTAATTAAAATTTGCGACAGTAGAAAATTATTTTTTGAATAATTTACTATAGAAAAGGCAATCCCTGGCGGATTTGAAATTTGCGACAGTAAAAAATTATTTTTTGAATAATTTACTATAGAAAAGGCAATCCCTGGCGTATTTAAAATTTCCGACAGTAAAAAATTAATTTGTGAGAAATTTACTATAGAAAAGCCAATCCCTGGGATATTTAAAATTTGCGACAGTAAAAAATTATTTTTTGAATAATTTACTATAGAAAAGGCAATCCCTGGCGTAATTAAAATTTGCGACAGTATAAAATTTTTTTTTGAATAATTTACTATAGAAAAGGCAATCCCTGGCGTAATTAAAATTTGCGACAGTACAAAATTATTTTTTGAATAATTTACTATAGAAAAGGCAATCCCTGGCGTAATTAAAATTTGCGACAGTATAAAATTATTTTTTGAATAATTTACTATAGAAAAGCAATCCCTGGCGCAATTAAAATTTGCGACAGTAAATAATTAATTTGTGAGAAATTTACTATAGAAAAGGCAATCCCTGGCGCACTTAAAATTTGCGACAGTAGAAAATTATTTTTTGAATAATTTACTATAGAAAAGGCAATCCCTGGCGCAATTAAAATTTGCGACAGTAAAAAATTATTTTTTGCAAAATTTACTATAGAAAAGGCAATCCCTGGCGTAATTAAAATTTGCGACAGTATAAAATTATTTTTTGAATAATTTACTATAGAAAAGGCAATCCCTGGCGTATTTAAAATTTGCGACAGTAAAAAATTATTTTTTGAATAATTTAATATAGAAAAGGCAATCCCTGGCGCAATTAAAATTTGCGACAGTAAAAAATTATTTTTTGAATAATTTACTATAGAAAAGGCAATGCCTGGCGTAATTAAAATTTGCGACAGTAGAAAATTATTTTTTGAATAATTTACTATAGAAAAGGCAATCCCTGGCGTAATTAAAATTTGCGACAGTATAAAATTATTTTTTGAAAAATTTACTATAGAAAAGGCAATCCCTGGCGTAATTAAAATTTGCGACAGTAGAAAATTATTTTTTGAAAAATTTACTATAGAAAAGGCAATCCCTGGCGTAATTAAAATTTGCGACAGTAGAAAATTATTTTTTGAATAATTTACTATAGAAAAGGCAATCCCTGGCGTAATTAAAATTTGCGACAGTATAAAATTATTTTTTGAATAATTTACTATAGAAAAGGCAATCCCTGGCGTAATTAAAACTTGCGATAGTGAAAAATTATTTTTTGAATAATTTACTATAGAAAAGGCAATCCCTGGCGGATTTGAAATTTGCGACAGTAAAAAATTATTTGTTGAGTAATTTACTATAGAAAAGGCAATCACTGGCGTAATTAAAATTTGCGACAGTATAAAATTATTTTTTGAATAATTTACTATAGAAAAGGCAATCCCTGGCGTAGTTAAAATTTGCGACAGTAAAAAATTAATTTTTGAAAAATTTACTGTAGAAAAGGCAATCCCTGGCGCAATTAAAATTTGCGACAGTAAAAAATTAATTTGTGAGAAATTTACTATAGAAAAGGCAATCCCAGGCGTAATTAAAATTTGCGACAGTAGAAAATTATTTTTTGAAAAGTTTACTATAGAAAAGGCAATCCCTGGCGTAATTAAAATTTGCGACAGTAAAAAATTATTTTTTGAATAATTTACCATAGAAAAGGCAATCCCTGGCGCACTTAAAATTTGCGACAGTAGAAAATTATTTTTTGAATAATTTACTATAGAAAAGGCAATCCCTGGCGCACTTAAAATTTGCGACAGTATAAAATTATTTTTTGAATAATTTACTATAGAAAAGGCAATCCCTGGCGTAATTAAAATTTGCGACAGTAGAAAATTATTTTTAAAAATTTACTATAGAAAAGGCAATCCCTGGCGTAATTAAAATTTGCGACAGTAGAAAATTATTTTTTGAAAAATTTACTATAGCAAAGGCAATCCCTGGCGTAATTAAAATTTGCGACAGTAGAAAATTATTTTTTGAATAATTTACTATAGAAAAGGCAATCCCTGGGGTAATTAAAATTTGCGACAGTATAAAATTATTTTTTGAATAATTTACTATAGAAAAGGCAATCCCTGGCGTAATTAAAACTTGCGATAGTAAAAAATTATTTTTTGAATAATTTACTATAGAAAAGGCAATCCCTGGCGGATTTGAAATTTGCGACAGTAAAAAAATTATTTTTTGAATAATTTACTATAGAAAAGGCAATCCCTGGCGTAATTAAAATTTGCGACAGTAGAAAATTATTTTTTGCAAAATTTACTATAGAAAAGGCAATCCCTGGCGTAATTAAAATTTGCGACAGTTGAAAATAATTTTTTGAATAATTTACTATAGAAAAGGCAATCCCTGGCGCAATTAAACTTTGCGACAGTAAAAAATTATTTTTTGCAAAATTTACTATAGAAAAGGCAATCCCTGGCGTAATTAAAACTTGCGACAGTATAAAATTATTTTTTGAATAATTTACTATAGAAAAGGCAATCCCTGCGTATTTAAAATTTGCGACAGTAAAAAATTATTTTTTTGCAAAATTTACTATAGAAAGGCAATCCCTGGCGCAATTAAAATTTGCGACAGTAAAAAATTATTTTTTGAATAATTTACTATAGAAAAGGCAATCCCTGGCGTAATTAAAATTTGCGACAGTAGAAAATTATTTTTTGAATAATTTACTATAGAAAAGGCAATTCCTGGCGCACTTAAAATTTCCGACAGTATAAAATTATTTTTTGAATAATTTACTATAGAAAAGGCAATCCCTGGCGCACTTAAAACTTGCGACAGTAGAAAATTATTTTTTGAATAATTTACTATAGAAAAGGCAATCCCTGCGCAATTAAAATTTGCGACAGCAGAAATTATTTTTGAATAATTTACTATAGAAAAGGCAATCCCTGGCGTAATTAAAATTTGCGACAGTAGAAAATTATTTTTTTGAATAATTTACTATAGAAAAGGCAATCCCTGGCGTAATTAAAATTTGCGACAGTATAAAATTATTTTTTGAAAAATTTACTATAGAAAAGGCAATGCCATGGCGTAGTTAAAATTTGCGACAGTAGAAAATTATTTTTTGAATAATTTACTATAGAAAAGGCAATCCCTGGCGCACTTAAACTTTGCGACAGTATAAAATTATTTTTTGAATAATTTACTATAGAAAAGGCAATCCCTGGCGCACTTAAAATTTGCGACAGTAGAAAATTATTTTTTGAATAATTTACTATAGAAAAGGCAATCCCTGGCGCAATTAAAGTTTGCATTTTGAATCATTTACTATAGAAAAGGCAATCCCTGGCGTAATTAAAATTTGCGACAGTATAAAATTATTTTTGCAAAATTTACTATAGAAAAGGCAATCCCTGGCGCAATTAAAATTTGCGACAGTTGAAAATTACTTTTTGAATAATTTACTATAGAAAAGGCAATCCCTGGCGCACTTAAAATTTGCGACAGTATAAAATTATTTTTTGAATAATTTACTATAGAAAAGGCAATCCCTGGCGTAATTAAAATTTGCGACAGTAGAAAAATATTTTTTGAATAATTTACTATAGAAAAGGCAATCCCTGGCGCACTTAAAATTTGCGACAGTTGAAAATTATTTTTTGAATAATTTACTATAGAAAAGGCAATCCCTGGCGTAATTAAAATTTGCGACAGTAGAAAATTATTTTTTGAATAATTCACTATAGAAAAGGCAATCCCTGGCGCAATTACAATTTGCGACAGTAGAAAATTATTTTTTGAATAATTTACTATAGAAAAGGCAATCCCTGGCGTAATTAAAATTTGCGACAGTAGAAAATTATTTTTGAATAATTTACTATAGAAAATGCAATCCCTGGCGTAATTAAAATTTGCGACAGTTGAAAATTATTTTTTGAATAATTTACTATAGAAAAGGCAATCCCTGGCGCACTTAAAATTTGCGACAATAGAAAATTATTTTTGAATAATTTACTATAGAAACGGCAATCCCTGGCGTAATTAAAATTTGCGACAGTATAAAATTATTTTTTGAATAATTTTCTATAGAAAAAGGCAATCCTGGCGTAATTAAAATTTGCGAGAGTAGAAAATTATTTTTTGAAATAATTTACTATAGAAAAGGCAATCCCTGGCGCACTTAAAATTTGCGACAGTATAAAATTATTTTTTGAATAATTTTCTATAGAAAAGGCAATCCCTGGCGTAATTAAAATTTGCGACAAGTAGAAAATTATTTTTTGATAATTTACTATAGAAAAGGCAATCCCTGGCGTAATTAAAATTTGCGACAGTATAAAATTATTTTTTGAAAAATTTACTATAGAAAAGGCAATGCCTGGCGTAATTAAAATTTGCGACAGAGTAGAAAATTATTTTTTGAATAATTTACTATAGAAAAGGCAATCCCTGGCGCACTTAAACTTTGCGACAGTATAAAATTATTTTTTTGAATAATTTACTATAGAAAAGGCAATCCTGGCGCACTTAAAATTTGCGACAGTAGAAAATTATTTTTTGAATAATTTACTATAGAAAAGGCAATCCCTGGCGCAATTAAAATTTGTATTTTGAATAATTTACTATAGAAAAGGCAATCCCTGGCGTAATTAAAATTTGCGACAGTACAAAATTATTTTTTGCAAAATTTACTATAGAAAAGGCAATCCCTGGCGCAATTAGAATTTGCGACAGTTGACAATTACTTTTTGAATAATTTACTATAGAAAAGGCAATCCCTGGCGCACTTAAAATTTGCGACAGTATAAAAATTATTTTTTGAATAATTTACTATAGAAAAGGCAATCCCTGGCGTAATTAAAATTTGCGACAGTAGGAAATTATTTTTTGAATAATTTACTATAGAAAATGCAATCCCTGGCGTAATTAAAATTTGCGACAGTTGAAAATTATTTTTTGAATAATTTACTATAGAAAAGGCAATCCCTGGCGCACTTAAAATTTGCGACAGTAGAAAATTATTTTTTGAATAATTTACTATAGAAAAGGCAATCCCTGGCGTAATTAAAATTTGCGACAATTGAAAATTATTTTTTGAATAATTTACTATAAAAAAGGCAATCCCTGGCGTAATTAAAATTTGCGAGAGTTGAAAATTATTTTTTGAACAATTTACTATAGAAAAGGCAATCCCTGGCGCAATTAAAATTTGCGACAGTAAAGAAAATATTTTTTGCAAAATTTACTGTAGAAAAAGGCAATCCCTGGCTGTAATTAAAATTTGCGACAGTATAAAATTATTTTTTGAATAATTTACTATAGAAAAGGCAATCCCTGGCGTAATTAAAATTTGCGACAGTAGAAAATTATTTTTTGAAATATTTACTATAGAAAAGGCAATCCCTGGCGGATTTGAAATTTGCGACAGTAAAAAAATTATTTTTTGAATAATTTACTATAGAAAAGGCAATCACTGGCGTAATTAAAATTTGCGATAGTATAAAATTATTTTTTGAATAATTTACTATAGAAAAGGCAATCCCTGGCGCAATTACAATTTGCGACGGTAGAAAATTATTTTTTGAATAATTTACTATAGAAAAGGCAATCCCTTGCGGATTTGAAATTTGCGACAGTAAAAAATTATTTTTTGAATAATTTACTATAGAAAAGGAAATCCCTGGCGTATTTGAAATTTGCGACAGTAAAAAATTATTTTTTGAATAATTTACTATAGAAAAGGCAATCCCTGGCGTATTTAAAATTTGCGACAGTAAAAAATTAATTTGTGAGAAATTTACTATAGAAAAGGCAATCCCTGGGATATTTAAAATTTGCGACAGTAAAAAATTATTTTTTGAATAATTTACTATAAAAAAGGCAATCCCTGGCGTATTTAAAATTTGCGACAGTAAAAAATTAATTTGTGAGAAATTTACTATAGAAAAGGTAATCCCTGGCGTAATTAAAATTTGCGACAGTAGAAAATAATTTTTTGAATAATTTACTATAGAAAAGGCAATCCCTGGCGCACTTAAAATTTTCGACAGTATAAAATTATTTTTTGAATAATTTACTATAGAAAAGGCAATCCCTGACGTAATTAAAATTTGCGACAGTAGAAAATTATTTTTTTGATAATTTACTATAGAAAAGGCAATCCCTGGCGGATTTGAAATTTGCGACAGTAAAAAATTATTTTTTGACTAATTTACTATAGAAAATAGGCAATCCCTGGCGTATTTAAAATTTCCGACAGTAAAAAATTAATTTGTGAGAAATTTACTATAGAAAAGGCAATCCCTGGGATATTTAAAATTTGCGACAGTAAAAAATTATTTTTTGAATAATTTACTATAGAAAAGGCAATCCCTGGCGTAATTAAAATTTGCGACAGTATAAAATTTTTTTTGAATAATTTACTATAGAAAAGGCAATCCCTGGCGTAATTAAAATTTGCGACAGTACAAAATTATTTTTTGAATAATTTTACTATAGAAAAGGCAATCCCTGGCGTAATTAAAATTTGCGACAGTATAAAATTTTTTTTGAATAATTTACTATAGAAAAGGCAATCCCTGGCGTAATTAAAATTTGCGACAGTACAAAATAATTTTTTGAATAATTTACTATAGAAAAGGCAATCCCTGGCGTAATTAAAATTTGCGACACTAAAAAATTATTTTTTGAATAATTTACTATAGAAAAGGCAATCCCTGGCGTAATTAAAATTTGCGACAGTAGAAAATTATTTTTTGAATAATTTACTATAGAAAAGGCAATCCCTGGCGTAATTAAAATTTGCGACAGTATAAAATTATTTTTTGAAAAATTTACTATAGAAAAGGCAATCCCTGGCGTAATTAAAATTTGCGACAGTAGAAAATTATTTTTTGAAAAATTTACTATAGAAAAGGCAATCCCTGGCGTAATTAAATTTGCGACAGTAGAAAATTATTTTTTGAATAATTTACTATAGAAAAGGCAATCCCTGGCGCAATTACAATTTGTGACAGTATAAAATTATTTTTGAATAATTTATTATAGAAAAGGCAATCCCTGGCGTAATTAAAATTTGCGACAGTAGAAATTATTTTTTGAATAATTTACTATAGAAAAGGCAATCCCTGGCGTAATTAAAATTTGCGACAGTTGAAAATTATTTTTTGAATAATTTACTATAAAAAAGGCAATCCCTGGCGTAATTAAAATTTGCGACAGTTGAAAATTATTTTTTGAATAATTTACTATAGAAAAGGCAATCCCTGACGTAATTAAAATTTGCGACAGTAGAAAATTATTTTTTGAATAATTTACTATAGAAAAGGCAATCCCTGGCGGATTTGAAATTTGCGACAGTAAAAAATTATTTTTTGAATAATTTACTATAGAAAAGGCAATCCCTGGCGTATTTAAAATTTCCGACAGTAAAAAATTAATTTGTGAGAAATTTACTATAGAAAAGGCAATCCCTGGGATATTTAAAATTTGCGACAGTAAAAAATTATTTTTTGAATAATTTACTATAGAAAAGGCAATCCCTGGCGTAATTAAAATTTGCGACAGTATAAAAGTTTTTTTTGAATAATTTACTATAGAAAAGGCAATCCCTGGCGTAATTAAAATTTGCGACAGTACAAAATTATTTTTTGAATAATTTACTATAGAAAAGGCAATCCCTGGCGTAATTAAAATTTGCGACAGTAAAAAATTATTTTTTGAATAATTTACTATAGAAAAGGCAATCCCTGGCGTAATTAAAATTTGCGACAGTAGAAAATTATTTTTTGAACAATTTACTATAGAAAAGGCAATCCCTGGCGTAATTAAAATTTGCGACAGTATAAAATTATTTTTTGAAAAATTTACTATAGAAAAGGCAATCCCTGGCGTAATTAAAATTTGCGACAGTAGAAAATTATTTTTTGAAAAATTTACTATAGAAAAGGCAATCCCTGGCGTAATTAAAATTTGCGACAGTAGAAAATTATTTTTTGAATAATTTACTATAGAAAAGGCAATCCCTGGCGCAATTACAATTTGCGACAGTATAAAATTATTTTTTGAATAATTTATTATAGAAAAGGCAATCCCTGGCGTAATTAAAATTTGCGACAGTAGAAAATTATTTTTTGAATAATTTCTATAGAAAAGGAAATCCCTGGCGTAATTAAAATTTGCGACAGTTGAAAATTATTTTTTGAATAATTTACTATAAAAAGGGCAATCCCTGGCGTAATTAAAATTTGCGACAGTTGAAAATTATTTTTTGAATAATTTACTATAGAAAAGGCAATCCCTGGCGCAATTAAAATTTGCGACAGTAAAAAATTATTTTTTGCAAAATTTACTATAGAAAAGGCAATCCCTGGCGTAATTAAAATTTGCGACAGTATAAAATTATTTTTTGAATAATTTACTATAGAAAGGGCAATCCCTGGCGTATTTAAAATTTGCGACAGTAAAAAATTATTTTTTGAATAATTTAATATAGAAAAGGCAATCCCTGGCGCTATTAAAATTTGCGACAGTAAAAAATTATTTTTTGAATAATTTACTACAGAAAACGCAATGCCTGGCGTAATTAAAATTTGCGACAGTAGAAAATTATTTTTTGAATAATTTACTATAGAAAAGGCAATCCCTGGCGTAATTAAAATTTGCGACAGTATAAAATTATTTTTTGAAAAATTTACTATAGAAAAGGCAATCCCTGGCGTAATTAAAATTTGCGACAGTAGAAAATTATTTTTTGAAAAATTTACTATAGAAAAGGCAATCCCTGGCGTAATTAAAATTTGCGACAGTAGAAAATTATTTTTTGAATAATTTACTATAGAAAAGGCAATCCCTGGCGTAATTAAAATTTGCGACAGTATAAAATTATTTTTTGAATAATTTACTATAGAAAAGGCAATCCCTGGCGTAATTAAAACTTGCGATAGTAAAAAATTATTTTTTGAATAATTTACTATAGAAAAGGCAATCCCTGGCGGATTTGAAATTTGCGACAGTAAAAAATTATTTTTTGAATAATTTACTATAGAAGAGGCAATCACTGGCGTAATTAAAATTTGCGACAGTATAAAATAATTTTTTGAATAATTTACTATAGAAAAGGCAATCCCTGGCGTAGTTAAAATTTGCGACAGTAAAAAATTAATTTTTGAAAAATTTACTGTAGAAAAGGCAATCCCTGGCGCAATTAAAATTTGCGACAGTAAAAAATTAATTTGTGAGAAATTTACTATAGAAAAGGCAATCCCAGGCGTAATTAAAATTTGCGACAGTAGAAAATTATTTTTTGAAAAGTTTACTATAGAAAAGGCAATCCCTGGCGTAATTAAAATTTGCGACAGTAAAAAATTATTTTTTGAATAATTTACCATAGAAAAGGCAATCCCTGGCGCACTTAAAATTTGCGACAGTAGAAAATTATTTTTTGAATAATTTACTATAGAAAAGGCAATCCCTGGCGCACTTAAAATTTGCGACAGTATAAAATTATTTTTTGAATAATTTACTATAGAAAAGGCAATCCCTGGCGTAATTAAAATTTGCGACAGTAGAAAATTATTTTTTGAAAAATTTACTATAGAAAAGGCAATCCCTGGCGTAATTAAAATTTGCGACAGTAGAAAATTATTTTTTGAATAATTTACTATAGCAAAGGCAATCCCTGGCGTAATTAAAATTTGCGACAGTAGAAAATTATTTTTTGAATAATTTACTATAGAAAAGGCAATCCTTGGCGTAATTAAAATTTGCGACAGTATAAAATTATTTTTTGAATAATTTACTATAGAAAAGGCAATCCCTGGCGTAATTAAAACTTGCGATAGTAAAAAATTATTTTTTGAATAATTTACTATAGAAAAGGCAATCCCTGGCGGATTTGAAATTTGCGACAGTAAAAAATTATTTTTTGAATAATTTACTATAGAAAAGGCAATCCCTGGCGTAATTAAAATTTGCGACAGTAGAAAATTATTTTTTGCAAAATCTACTATAGAAAAGGCAATCCCTGACGTAATTAAAATTTGCGACAGTTGAAAATAATTTTTTGAATAATTTACTATAGAAAAGGCAATCCCTGGCGCAATTAAACTTTGCGACAGTAAAAAATTATTTTTTGCAAAATTTACTATAGAAAAGGCAATCCCTGGCGTAATTAAAATTTGCGACAGTATAAAATTATTTTTTGAATAATTTACTATAGAAAAGTCAATCCCTGGCGTATTTAAAATTTGCGACAGTAAAAAATTATTTTTTGCAAAATTTACTATAGAAAGGCAATCCCTGGCGCAATTAAAATTTGCGACAGTAAAAAATTATTTTTTGAATAATTTACTATAGAAAAGGCAATCCCTGGCGTAATTAAAATTTGCGACAGTAGAAAATTATTTTTTGAATAATTTACTATAGAAAAGGCAATCCCTGGCGCACTTAAAATTTCCGACAGTATAAAATTATTTTTTGAATAATTTACTATAGAAAAGGCAATCCCTGGCGCACTTAAAACTTGCGACAGTAGAAAATTATTTTTTGAATAATTTACTATAGAAAAGGCAATCCCTGGCGCAATTAAAATTTGCGACAGCAGAAAATTGTTTTTTGAATAATTTACTATAGAAAAGGCAATCCCTGGCGTAATTAAAATTTGCGACAGTAGAAAATTATTTTTTGAATAATTTACTATAGAAAAGGAAATCCCTGGCGTAATTAAAATTTGCGACAGTATAAAATTATTTTTTGAAAAATTTACTATAGAAAAGGCAATGCCTGGCGTAATTAAAATTTGCGACAGTAGAAAATTATTTTTTGAATAATTTACTATAGAAAAGGCAATCCATGGCGCACTTAAACTTTGCGACAGTATAAAATTATTTTTTGAATAATTTACTATAGAATAGGCAATCCCTGGCGCACTTAAAATTTGCGACAGTAGAAAATTATTTTTTGAATAATTTAATATAGAAAAGGCAATCCCTGGCGCAATTAAAATTTGCATTTTGAATAATTTACTATAGAAAAGGCAATCCCTGGCGTAATTAAAATTTGCGACAGTATAAAATTATTTTTTGCAAAATTTACTATAGAAAAGGCAATCCCTTGCGCAATTAAAATTTGCGACAGTTGAAAATTACTTTTTGAATAATTTACTATAGAAAAGGCAATCCCTGGCGCACTTAAAATTTGCGACAGTATAAAATTATTTTTTGAATAATTTACTATAGAAAAGGCAATCCCTGGCGTAATTAAAATTTGCGACAGTAGAAAATTATTTTTTGAATAATTTACTATAGAAAAGGCAATCCCTGGCGCACTTAAAATTTGCGACAGTTGAAAATTATTTTTTGAATAATTTACTATAGAAAAGGCAATCCCTGGCGTAATTAAAATTTGCGACAGTAGAAAATTATTTTTTGAATAATTCACTATAGAAAAGGCAATCCCTGGCGCAATTACAATTTGCGACAGTAGAAAATTATTTTCTGAATAATTTACTATAGAAAAGGCAATCCCTGGCGTAATTAAAATTTGCGACAGTAGAAAATTATTTTTTGAATAATTTACTATAGAAAATGCAATCCCTGGCGCAATTAAAATTTGCGACAGTTGAAAATTATTTTTTGAATAATTTACTATAGAAAAGGCAATCCCTGGTGCACTTAGAATTTGCGACAGTAGAAAATTATTTTTTGAATAATTTACTATAGAAAAGGCAATCCCTGGCGTAATTAAAATTTGCAACAGTATAAAATTATTTTTTGAATAATTTTCTATAGAAAAGGCAATCCCTGGCGTAATTAAAATTTGCGAGAGTAGACAATTATTTTTTGAATAATTTACTATAGAAAAGGCAATCCCTGACGCACTTAAAATTTGCGACAGTATAAAATTATTTTTTGAATAATTTTCTATAGAAAAGGCAATCCCTGGCGTAATTAAAATTTGCGACAGTAGAAAATTATTTTTTGAATAATTTACTATAGAAAAGGCAATCCCTGGCGTAATTAAAATTTGCGACAGTATAAAATTATTTTTTGAAAAATTTACTATAGAAAAGGCAATGCCTGGCGTAATTAAAATTTGCGACAGTAGAAAATTATTTTTTGAATAATTTACTATAGAAAAGGCAATCCCTGGCGCACTTAAACTTTGCGACAGTATAAAATTATTTTTTGAATAATTTACTATAGAAAAGGCAATCCCTGGCGCACTTAAAATTTGCGACAGTAGAAAATTATTTTTTGAATAATTTACTATAGAAAAGGCAATCCCTGGCGCAATTAAAATTTGTATTTTGAATAATTTACTATAGAAAAGGCAATCCCTGGCGTAATTAAAATTTGCGACAGTATAAAATTATTTTTTGCAAAATTTACTATAGAAAAGGCAATCCCTGGCGTAATTAAAATTTGCGACAGTAGAAAATTATTTTTTGAATAATTTACTATAGAAAAGGCAATCCCTGGCGCACTTAAAATTTCCGACAGTATAAAATTATTTTTTGAATAATTTACTATAGAAAAGGCAATCCCTGGCGCACTTAAAACTTGCGACAGTAGAAAATTATTTTTTGAATAATTTACTATAGAAAAGGCAATCCCTGGCGCAATTAAAAATTGCGACAGCAGAAAATTGTTTTTTGAATAATTTACTATAGAAAAGGCAATCCCTGGCGTAATTAAAATTTGCGACAGTAGAAAATTATTTTTTGAATAATTTACTATAGAAAAGGAAATCCCTGGCGTAATTAAAATTTGCGACAGTATAAAATTATTTTTTGAAAAATTTACTATAGAAAAGGCAATGCCTGGCGTAATTAAAATTTGCGACAGTAGAAAATTATTTTTTGAATAATTTACTATAGAAAAGGCAATCCATGGCGCACTTAAACTTTGCGACAGTATAAAATTATTTTTTGAATAATTTACTATAGAAAAGGCAATCCCTGGCGCACTTAAAATTTGCGACAGTAGAAAATTATTTTTTGAATAATTTAATATAGAAAAGGCAATCCCTGGCGCAATTAAAATTTGCATTTTGAATAATTTACTATAGAAAAGGCAATCCCTGGCGTAATTAAAATTTGCGACAGTATAAAATTATTTTTTGCAAAATTTACTATAGAAAAGGCAATCCCTTGCGCAATTAAAATTTGCGACAGTTGAAAATTACTTTTTGAATAATTTACTATAGAAAAGGCAATCCCTGGCGCACTTAAAATTTGCGACAGTATAAAATTATTTTTTGAATAATTTACTATAGAAAAGGCAATCCCTGGCGTAATTAAAATTTGCGACAGTAGAAAATTATTTTTTGAATAATTTACTATAGAAAAGGCAATCCCTGGCGCACTTAAAATTTGCGACAGTTGAAAATTATTTTTTGAATAATTTACTATAGAAAAGGCAATCCCTGGCGTAATTAAAATTTGCGACAGTAGAAAATTATTTTTTGAATAATTCACTATAGAAAAGGCAATCCCTGGCGCAATTACAATTTGCGACAGTAGAAAATTATTTTCTGAATAATTTACTATAGAAAAGGCAATCCCTGGCGTAATTAAAATTTGCGACAGTAGAAAATTATTTTTTGAATAATTTACTATAGAAAATGCAATCCCTGGCGCAATTAAAATTTGCGACAGTTGAAAATTATTTTTTGAATAATTTACTATAGAAAAGGCAATCCCTGGTGCACTTAGAATTTGCGACAGTAGAAAATTATTTTTTGAATAATTTACTATAGAATAGGCAATCCCTGGCGTAATTAAAATTTGCAACAGTATAAAATTATTTTTTGAATAATTTTCTATAGAAAAGGCAATCCCTGGCGTAATTAAAATTTGCGAGAGTAGACAATTATTTTTTGAATAATTTACTATAGAAAAGGCAATCCCTGACGCACTTAAAATTTGCGACAGTATAAAATTATTTTTTGAATAATTTTCTATAGAAAAGGCAATCCCTGGCGTAATTAAAATTTGCGACAGTAGAAAATTATTTTTTGAATAATTTACTATAGAAAAGGCAATCCCTGGCGTAATTAAAATTTGCGACAGTATAAAATTATTTTTTGAAAAATTTACTATAGAAAAGGCAATGCCTGGCGTAATTAAAATTTGCGACAGTAGAAAATTATTTTTTGAATAATTTACTATAGAAAAGGCAATCCCTGGCGCACTTAAACTTTGCGACAGTATAAAATTATTTTTTGAATAATTTACTATAGAAAAGGCAATCCCTGGCGCACTTAAAATTTGCGACAGTAGAAAATTATTTTTTGAATAATTTACTATAGAAAAGGCAATCCCTGGCGCAATTAAAATTTGTATTTTGAATAATTTACTATAGAAAAGGCAATCCCTGGCGTAATTAAAATTTGCGACAGTATAAAATTATTTTTTGCAAAATTTACTATAGAAAAGGCAATCCCTGGCGCAATTAAAATTTGCGACAGTTGAAAATTACTTTTTGAATAATTTACTATAGAAAAGGCAATCCCTGGCGCACTTAAAATTTGCGACAGTATAAAATTATTTTTTGAATAATTTACTATAGAAAAGGCAATCCCTGGCGTAATTAAAATTTGCGACAGTAGAAAATTATTTTTTGAATAATTTACTATAGAAAATGCAATCCCTGGCGTAATTAAAATTTGCGACAGTTGAAAATTATTTTTTGAATAATTTACTATAGAAAAGGCAATCCCTGGCGCACTTAAAATTTGCGACAGTAGAAAATTATTTTTTGAATAATTTACTATAGAAAAGGCAATCCCTGGCGTAATTAAAATTTGCGACAGTTGAAAATTATTTTTTGAATAATTTACTATAAAAAAGGCAATCCCTGGCGTAATTAAAATTTGCGACAGTTGAAAATTATTTTTTGAATAATTTACTATAGAAAAGGCAATCCCTGGCGCAATTAAAATTTGCGACAGTAAAAAAATATTTTTGGCAAAATTTTCTGTAGAAAAGGCAATCACTGGCGTAATTAAAATTTGCGACAGTATAAAATTATTTTTTGAATAATTTACTATAGAAAAGGCAATCCCTGGCGTATTTAAAATTTGCGACAGTAAAAAATTATTTTTTGAATAATTTAATATAGAAAAGGCAATCCCTGGCGCAATTAAAATTTGCGACAGTAAAAAATTATTTTTTGAATAATTTACTATAGAAAAGGCAATGCCTGGCGTAATTAAAATTTGCGACAGTAGAAAATTATTTTTTGAATAATTTACTATAGAAAAGGCAATCCCTGGCGTAATTAAAATTTGCGACAGTATAAAATTATTTTTTGAAAAATTTACTACAGAAAAGGCAATCCCTGGCGTAATTAAAATTTGCGACAGTAGAAAATTATTTTTTGAAATATTTACTATAGAAAAGCCAATCCCTGGCGTAATTAAAATTTGCGACAGTAGAAAATTATTTTTTGAATAATTTACTATAGAAAAGGCAATCCCTGGCGTAATTAAAATTTGCGACAGTATAAAATTATTTTTTGAATAATTTACTATAGAAAAGGCAATCCCTGGCGTAATTAAAACTTGCGATAGTAAAAAATTATTTTTTGAATAATTTACTATAGAAAAGGCAATCCCTGGCGGATTTGAAATTTGCGACAGTAAAAAATTATTTTTTGAATAATTTACTATATAAAAGGCAATCCCTGGCGTAATTAAAATTTGCGACAGTAGAAAATTATTTTTTGCAAAATTTACTATAGAAAAGGCAATCCCTGACGTAATTAAAATTTGCGACAGTTGAAAATAATTTTTTGAATAATTTACTATAGAAAAGGCAATCCCTGGCGCAATTAAACTTTGCGACAGTAAAAAATTATTTTTTGCAAAATTTACTATAGAAAAGGCAATCCCTGGCGTAATTAAAATTTGCGACAGTATAAAATTATTTTTTGAATAATTTACTATAGAAAAGGCAATCCCTGGCGTATTTAAAATTTGCGACAGTAAAAAATTATTTTTTGCAAAATTTACTATAGAAAGGCAATCCCTGGCGCAATTAAAATTTGCGACAGTAAAAAATTATTTTTTGAATAATTTACTATAGAAAAGGCAATCCCTGGCGTAATTAAAATTTGCGACAGTAGAAAATTATTTTTTGAATAATTTACTATAGAAAAGGCAATCCCTGGCGCACTTAAAATTTCCGACAGTATAAAATTATTTTTTGAATAATTTACTATAGAAAAGGCAATCCCTGGCGCACTTAAAACTTGCGACAGTAGAAAATTATTTTTTGAATAATTTACTATAGAAAAGGCAATCCCTGGCGCAATTAAAATTTGCGACAGCAGAAAATTGTTTTTTGAATAATTTACTATAGAAAAGGCAATCCCTGGCGTAATTAAAATTTGCGACAGTAGAAAATTATTTTTTGAATAATTTACTATAGAAAAGGCAATCCCTGGCGTAATTAAAATTTGCGACAGTATAAAATTATTTTTTGAAAAATTTACTATAGAAAAGGCAATGCCTGGCGTAATTAAAATTTGCGACAGTAGAAAATTATTTTTTGAATAATTTACTATAGAAAAGGCAATCCCTGGCGCACTTAAACTTTGCGACAGTATAAAATTATTTTTTGAATAATTTACTATAGAAAAGGCAATCCCTGGCGCACTTAAAATTTGCGACAGTAGAAAATTATTTTTTGAATAATTTACTATAGAAAAGGCAATCCCTGGCGCAATTAAAATTTGCATTTTGAATAATTTACTATAGAAAAGGCAATCCCTGGCGTAATTAAAATTTGCGACAGTATAAAATTATTTTTTGCAAAATTTACTATAGAAAAGGCAATCCCTTGCGCAATTAAAATTTGCGACAGTTGAAAATTACTTTTTGAATAATTTACTATAGAAAAGGCAATCCCTGGCGCACTTAAAATTTGCGCCAGTATAAAATTATTTTTTGAATAATTTACTATAGAAAAGGCAATCCCTGGCCTAATTAAAATTTGCGACAGTAGAAAATTATTTTTTGAATAATTTACTATAGAAAAGGCAATCCCTGGCGTAATTAAAATTTGCGACAGTTGAAAATTATTTTTTGAATAATTTACTATAGAAAAGGCAATCCCTGGCGCACTTAAAATTTGCGACAGTAGAAAATTATTTTTTGAATAATTTACTATAGAAAAGGCAATCCCTGGCGTAATTAAAATTTGCGACAGTTGAAAATTATTTTTTGAATAATTTACTATAAAAAAGGCAATCCCTGGCGTAATTAAAATTTGCGACAGTTGAAAATTATTTTTTGAATAATTTACTATAGAAAAGGCAATCCCTGGCGCAATTAAAATTTGCGACAGTAAAAAAATATTTTTGGCAAAATTTTCTGTAGAAAAGGCAATCACTGGCGTAATTAAAATTTGCGACAGTATAAAATTATTTTTTGAATAATTTACTATAGAAAAGGCAATCCCTGGCGTATTTAAAATTTGCGACAGTAAAAAATTATTTTTTGAATAATTTAATATAGAAAAGGCAATCCCTGGCGCAATTAAAATTTGCGACAGTAAAAAATTATTTTTTGAATAATTTACTATAGAAAAGGCAATGCCTGGCGTAATTAAAATTTGCGACAGTAGAAAATTATTTTTTGAATAATTTACTATAGAAAAGGCAATCCCTGGCGTAATTAAAATTTGCGACAGTATAAAATTATTTTTTGAAAAATTTACTACAGAAAAGGCAATCCCTGGCGTAATTAAAATTTGCGACAGTAGAAAATTATTTTTTGAAATATTTACTATAGAAAAGCCAATCCCTGGCGTAATTAAAATTTGCGACAGTAGAAAATTATTTTTTGAATAATTTACTATAGAAAAGGCAATCCCTGGCGTAATTAAAATTTGCGACAGTATAAAATTATTTTTTGAATAATTTACTATAGAAAAGGCAATCCCTGGCGTAATTAAAACTTGCGATAGTAAAAAATTATTTTTTGAATAATTTACTATAGAAAAGGCAATCCCTGGCGGATTTGAAATTTGCGACAGTAAAAAATTATTTTTTGAATAATTTACTATATAAAAGGCAATCCCTGGCGTAATTAAAATTTGCGACAGTAGAAAATTATTTTTTGCAAAATTTACTATAGAAAAGGCAATCCCTGACGTAATTAAAATTTGCGACAGTTGAAAATAATTTTTTGAATAATTTACTATAGAAAAGGCAATCCCTGGCGCAATTAAACTTTGCGACAGTAAAAAATTATTTTTTGCAAAATTTACTATAGAAAAGGCAATCCCTGGCGTAATTAAAATTTGCGACAGTATAAAATTATTTTTTGAATAATTTACTATAGAAAAGGCAATCCCTGGCGTATTTAAAATTTGCGACAGTAAAAAATTATTTTTTGCAAAATTTACTATAGAAAGGCAATCCCTGGCGCAATTAAAATTTGCGACAGTAAAAAATTATTTTTTGAATAATTTACTATAGAAAAGGCAATCCCTGGCGTAATTAAAATTTGCGACAGTAGAAAATTATTTTTTGAATAATTTACTATAGAAAAGGCAATCCCTGGCGCACTTAAAATTTCCGACAGTATAAAATTATTTTTTGAATAATTTACTATAGAAAAAGGCATCCCTGGCGCACTTAAAACTTGCGACAGTAGAAAATTATTTTTTGAATAATTTACTATAGAAAAGGCAATCCCTGGCGCAATTAAAATTTGCGACAGCAGAAAATTGTTTTTTGAATAATTTACTATAGAAAAGGCAATCCCTGGCGTAATTAAAATTTGCGACAGTAGAAAATTATTTTTTGAATAATTTACTATAGAAAAGGCAATCCCTGGCGTAATTAAAATTTGCGACAGTATAAAATTATTTTTGAAAAATTTACTATAGAAAAGGCAATGCCTGGCGTAATTAAAATTTGCGACAGTAGAAAATTATTTTTTGAATAATTTACTATAGAAAAGGCAATCCCTGGCGCACTTAAACTTTGCGACAGTATAAAATTATTTTTTGAATAATTTTACTATAGAAAAGGCAATCCCTGGCGCACTTAAAATTTGCGACAGTAGAAAATTATTTTTTGAATAATTTACTATAGAAAAGGCAATCCCTGGCGCAATTAAAATTTGCATTTTGAATAATTTACTATAGAAAAGGCAATCCCTGGCGTAATTAAAATTTGCGACAGTATAAAATTATTTTTTGCAAAATTTACTATAGAAAAGGCAATCCCTTGCGCAATTAAAATTTGCGACAGTTGAAAATTACTTTTTGAATAATTTACTATAGAAAAGGCAATCCCTGGCGCACTTAAAATTTGCGCCAGTATAAAATTATTTTTTGAATAATTTACTATAGAAAAGGCAATCCCTGGCCTAATTAAAATTTGCGACAGTAGAAAATTATTTTTTGAATAATTTACTATAGAAAAGGCAATCCCTGGCGCACTTAAAATTTGCGACAGTTGAAAATTATTTTTTGAATAATTTACTATAGAAAAGGCAATCCCTGGCGTAATTAAATTTGCGACAGTAGAAAATTATTTTTTGAATAATTCACTATAGAAAAGCAATCCCTGGCGCAATTACAATTTGCGACAGTAGAAAATTATTTTTTGAATAATTTACTATAGAAAAGGCAATCCCTGGCGTAATTAAAATTTGCGACAGTAGAAAATTATTTTTTGAAATATTTTCTATAGAAAAGCCAATCCCTGGCGTAATTAAAATTTGCGACAGTAGAAAATTATTTTTTGAATAATTTACTATAGAAAAGGCAATCCCTGGCGTAATTAAAATTTGCGACAGTATAAAATTATTTTTTGAATAATTTACTATAGAAAAGGCAATCCCTGGCGTAATTAAAACTTGCGATAGTAAAAAATTATTTTTTGAATAATTTACTATAGAAAAGGCAATCCCTGGCGGATTTGAAATTTGCGACAGTAAAAAATTATTTTTTGAATAATTTACTATATAAAAGGCAATCCCTGGCGTAATTAAAATTTGCGACAGTAGAAAATTATTTTTTGCAAAATTTACTATAGAAAAGGCAATCCCTGACGTAATTAAAATTTGCGACAGTTGAAAATAATTTTTTGAATAATTTACTATAGAAAAGGCAATCCCTGGCGCAATTAAACTTTGCGACAGTAAAAAATTATTTTTTGCAAAATTTACTATAGAAAAGGCAATCCCTGGCGCAATTAAAATTTGCGACAGTATAAAATTATTTTTTGAATAATTTACTATAGAAAAGGCAATCCCTGGCGTATTTAAAATTTGCGACAGTAAAAAATTATTTTTTGCAAAATTTACTATAGAAAGGCAATCCCTGGCGCAATTAAAATTTGCGACAGTAAAAAATTATTTTTTGAATAATTTACTATAGAAAAGGCAATCCCTGGCGTAATTAAAATTTGCGACAGTAGAAAATTATTTTTTGAATAATTTACTATAGAAAAGGCAATCCCTGGCGCACTTAAAATTTCCGACAGTATAAAATTATTTTTTGAATAATTTACTATAGAAAAGGCAATCCCTGGCGCACTTAAAACTTGCGACAGTAGAAAATTATTTTTTGAATAATTTACTATAGAAAAGGCAATCCCTGGCGCAATTAAAATTTGCGACAGCAGAAAATTGTTTTTTGAATAATTTACTATAGAAAAGGCAATCCCTGGCGTAATTAAAATTTGCGACAGTAGAAAATTATTTTTTGAATAATTTACTATAGAAAAGGCAATCCCTGGCGTAATTAAAATTTGCGAGGGTATAAAATTATTTTTTGAAAAATTTACTATAGAAAAGGCAATGCCTGGCGTAATTAAAATTTGCGACAGTAGAAAATTATTTTTTGAATAATTTACTATAGAAAAGGCAATCCCTGGCGCACTTAAACTTTGCGACAGTATAAAATTATTTTTTGAATAATTTACTATAGAAAAGGCAATCCCTGGCGCACTTAAAATTTGCGACAGTAGAAAATAATTTTTTGAATAATTTACTATAGAAAAGGCAATCCCTGGCGCAATTAAAATTTGCATTTTGAATAATTTACTATAGAAAAGGCAATCCCTGGCGTAATTAAAATTTGCGACAGTATAAAATTGTTTTTTGCAAAATTTACTATAGAAAAGGCAATCCCTTGCGCAATTAAAATTTGCGACAGTTGAAAATTACTTTTTGAATAATTTACTATAGAAAAGGCAATCCCTGGCGCACTTAAAATTTGCGACAGTATAAAATTATTTTTTGAGTAATTTACTATAGAAAAGGCAATCCCTGGCGTAATTAAAATTTGCGACAGTAGAAAATTATTTTTTGAATAATTTACTATAGAAAAGGCAATCCCTGGCGCACTTAAAATTTGCGACAGTTGAAAATTATTTTTTGAATAATTTACTATAGAAAAGGCAATCCCTGGCGTAATTAAAATTTGCGACAGTAGAAAATTATTTTTTGAATAATTCACTATAGAAAAGGCAATCCCTGGCGCAACTACAATTTGCGACAGTAGAAAGTTATTTTTTGAATAATTTACTATAGAAAAGGCAATCCCTGGCGTAATTAAAATTTGCGACAGTAGAAAATAAATTTTTGATTAATTTACTATAGAAAATGCAATCCCTGGCGTAATTAAAATTTGCGACAGTTGAAAATTATTTTTTGAATAATTTACTATAGAAAAGGCAATCCCTGGCGCACTTAGAATTTGCGACAGTAGAAAATTATTTTTTGAATAATTTACTATAGAAAAGGCAATCCCTGGCGTAATTAAAATTTGCGACAGTATAAAATTATTTTTTGAATAATTTTCTATAGAAAAGGCAATCCCTGGCGTAATTAAAATTTGCGAGAGTAGAAAATTATTTTTTGAATAATTTACTATAGAAAAGGCAATCCCTGGCGCACTTAAAATTTGCGACAGTATAAAATTATTTTTTGAATAATTTTCTATAGAAAAGGCAATCCCTGGCGTAATTAAAATTTGCGACAGTAGAAAATTATTTTTTGAATAATTTACTATAGAAAAGGCAATCCCTGGCGTAATTAAAATTTGCGACAGTATAAAATTATTTTTTGAAAAATTTACTATAGAAAAGGCAATGCCTGGCGTAATTAAAATTTGCGACAGTAGAAAATTATTTTTTGAATAATTTACTATAGAAAAGGCAATCCCTGGCGCACTTAAACTTTGCGACAGTATAAAATTATTTTTTGAATAATTTACTATAGAAAAGGCAATCCCTGGCGCACTTAAAATTTGCGACAGTAGAAAATTATTTTTTGAATAATTTACTATAGAAAAGGCAATCCCTGGCGCAATTAAAATTTGTATTTTGAATAATTTACTATAGAAAAGGCAATCCCTGGCGTAATTAAAATTTGCGACAGTATAAAATTATTTTTTGCAAAATTTACTATAGAAAAGGCAATCCCTGGCGCAATTAAAATTTGCGACAGTTGAAAAATACTTTTTGAATAATTTACTATAGAAAAGGCAATCCCTGGCGCACTTAAAATTTGCGACAGTATAAAATTATTTTTTGAATAATTTACTATAGAAAAGGCAATCCCTGGCGTAATTAAAATTTGCGACAGTAGAAAATTATTTTTTGAATAATTTACTATAGAAAATGCAATCCCTGGCGTAATTAAAATTTGCGACAGTTGAAAATTATTTTTTGAATAATTTACTATAGAAAAGGCAATCCCTGGCGCACTTAAAATTTGCGACAGTAGAAAATTATTTTTTGAATAATTTACTATAGAAAAGGCAATCCCTGGCGTAATTAAAATTTGCGACAGTTGAAAATTATTTTTTGAATAATTTACTATAAAACAGGCAATCCCTGGCGTAATTAAAATTTGCGAGAGTTGAAAATTATTTTTTGAATAATTTACTATAGAAAAGGCAATCCCTGGCGCAATTAAAATTTGCGACAGTAAAAAAATATTTTTGGCAAAATTTACTGTAGAAAAGGCAATCCCTGGCGTAATTAAAATTTGCGACAGTATAAAATTATTTTTTGAATAATTTACTAGAGAAAAGGCAATCCCTGGCGTATTTAAAATTTGCGACAGTAAAAAATTATTTTTTGAATAATTTAATATAGAAAAGGCAATCCCTGGCGCAATTAAAATTTGCGACAGTAAAAAATTATTTTTTGAATAATTTACTATAGAAAAAGCAATGCCTGGCGTAATTAAAATTTGCGACAGTAGAAAATTATTTTTTGAATAATTTACTATAGAAAAGGCAATCCCTGGCGTAATTAAAATTTGCGACAGTATAAAATTATTTTTTGAAAAATTTACTATAGAAAGTGCAATCCCTGGCGTAATTAAAATTTGCGACAGTAGAAAATTATTTTTTGAAATATTTACTATAGAAAAGGCAATCCCTGGCGTAATTAAAATTTGCGACAGTAGAAAATTATTTTTTGAATAATTTACTATAGAAAAGGCAATCCCTGGCGTAATTAAAATTTGCGACAGTATAAAATTATTTTTTGAATAATTTACTATAGAAAAGGCAATCCCTGGCGTAATTAAAACTTGCGATAGTAAAAAATTATTTTTTGAATAATTTACTATAGAAAAGGCAATCCCTGGCGGATTTGAAATTTGCGACAGTAAAAAATTATTTTTTGAATAATTTACTATAGAAAAGGCAATCACTGGCGCAATTAAAATTTGCGACAGTATAAAATTATTTTTTGAATAATTTACTATAGAAAAGGCAATCCCTGGCGTAAATAAAATTTGCGACAGTAAAAAATTAATTTTTGAAAAATTTACTGTAGAAAAGGCAATCCCTGGCGCAATTAAAATTTGCGACAGTAAAAAATTAATTTGTGAGAAATTTACTATAGAAAAGGCAATCCCAGGCGTAATTAAAATTTGCGACAGTAGAAAATTATTTTTTGAAAAGTTTACTATAGAAAAGGCAATCCCTGGCGTAATTAAAATTTGCGACAGTAAACAATTATTTTTTGAATAGTTTACTATAGAAAAGGCAATCCCTGGCGCACTTAAAATTTGCGACAGTAGAAAATTATTTTTTGAATAATTTACTATAGAAAAGATAATCCCTGGCGCACTTAAAATTTGCGACAGTATAAAATTATTTTTTGAATAATTTACTATAGAAAAGGCAATCCCTGGCGTAATTAAAATTTGCGACAGTAGAAAATTATTTTTTGAAAAATTTACTATAGAAAAGGCAATCCCTGGCGTAATTAAAATTTGCGACAGTAGAAAATTATTTTTTGAAAAATTTACTATAGCAAAGGCAATCCCTGGCGTAATTAAAATTTGCGACAGTAGAAAATTATTTTTTGAATAATTTACTATAGAAAAGGCAATCCCTGGCGTAATTAAAATTTGCGACAGTATAAAATTATTTTTTGAATAATTTACTATAGAAAAGGCAATCCCTGGCGTAATTAAAATTTGCGACAGTAGAAAATTATTTTTTGCAAAATTTACTATAGAAAAGGCAATCCCTGGCGTAATTAAAATTTGCGACAGTTGAAAATATTTTTTTGAATAATTTACTATAGGAAAAGGCAATCCCTGGCGCAATTAAACTTTGCGACAGTAAAAAATTATTTTTTGCAAAATTTACTATAGAAAAGGCAATCCCTGGCGTAATTAAAATTTGCGACAGTAAAAAATTATTTTTTGAATAATTTACTATAGAAAAGGCAATCCCTGGCGTATTTAAAATTTGCGACAGTAAAAAATTATTTTTTGCAAAATTTACTATAGAAAGGCAATCCCTGGCGCAATTAAAATTTGCGACAGTAAAAAATTATTTTTTGAATAATTTACTATAGAAAAGGCAATCCCTGGCGTAATTAAAATTTGCGACAGTAGAAAATTATTTTTTGAATAATTTACTATAGAAAAGGCAATCCCTGGCGCACTTAAAATTTCCGAGAGTATAAAATTATTTTTTGAATAATTTACTATAGAAAAAGCAATCCCTGGCGCACTTAAAATTTGCGACAGTAGAAAATTATTTTTTGAATAATTTACTATAGAAAAGGCAATCCCTGGCGGAATTAAAATTTGCGACAGCAGAAAATTATTTTTTGAATAATTTACTATAGAAAAGGCAATCCCTGGCGTAATTAAAATTTGCGACAGTAGACAATTATTTTTTGAATAATTTACTATAGAAAAGGCAATCCCTGGCGTAATTAAAATTTGCGACAGTATAAAATTATTTTTTGAAAAATTTACTATAGAAAAGGCAATGCCTGGCGTAATTAAAATTTGCGACAGTAGAAAATTATTTTTTGAATAATTTACTATAGAAAAGGTAATCCCTGGCGCACTTAAACTTTGCGACAGTATAAAATTATTTTTTGAATAATTTTCTATAGAAAAGGCAATCCCTGGCGCACTTAAAATTTGCGACAGTAGAAAATTATTTTTTGAATAATTTACTATAGAAAAGGCAATCCCTGGCGCAATTAAAATTTGCATTTTGAATAATTTACTATAGAAAAGGCAATCCCTGGCGTAATTAAAATTTGCGACAGTATAAAATTATTTTTTGCAAAATTTACTATAGAAAAGGCAATCCCTGGCGCAATTAAAATTTGCGACAGTTGAAAATTACTTTTTGAATAATTTACTATAGAAAAGGCAATCCCTGGCGCCTTTAAAATTTGCGACAGTATAAAATTATTTTTTGAATAATTTACTATAGAAAAGGCAATCCCTGGCGTAATTAAAATTTGCGACAGTAGAAAATTATTTTTTGAATAATTTACTATAGAAAAGGCAATCCCTGGCGCACTTAAAATTTGCGACAGTTGAAAATTATTTTTTGAATAATTTACTATAGAAAAGGCAATCCCTGGCGTAATTAAAATTTGCGACAGTAGAAAATTATTTTTTGAATAATTCACTATAGAAAAGGCAATCCCTGGCGCAATTACAATTTGCGACAGTAGAAAATTATTTTTTGAATAATTTACTATAGAAAAGGCAATCCCTGGCGTAATTAAAATTTGCGACAGTAGAAAATTATTTTTTGAATAATTTACTATAGAAAATGCAATCCCTGGCGTAATTAAAATTTGCGACAGTTGAAAATTATTTTTTGAATAATTTACTATAGAAAAGGCAATCCCTGGCGCACTTAAAATTTGCGACAGTAGAAAATTATTTTTTGAATAATTTACTATAGAAAAGGCAATCCCTGGCGCACTTAAAATTTGCGACAGTATAAAATTATTTTTTGAATAATTTTCTATAGAAAAGGCAATCCCTGGCGTAATTAAAATTTGCGAGAGTAGAAAATTATTTTTTGCAAAATTTACTATAGAAAAGGCAATCCCTGGCGTAATTAAACTTTGCGACAGTTGAAAATTATTTTTTGAATAATTTACTATAGAAAAGGCAATCCCTGGCGTAATTAAAATTTGCGACAGTAGAAAATTATTTTTTGAATAATTTACTATAGAAAAGGCAATCCCTGGCGTAATTAAAATTTGCGACAGTATAAAATTATTTTTTGAATAATTTACTATAGAAAAGGCAATCCCTGGCGCAATTACAATTTGCGACAGTAGAAAATTATTTTTTGAATAATTTACTATAGAAAAGGCAATCCCTGGCGCACTTAAAATTTGCGACAGTAGAAAATTATTTTTTGAATAATTTACTATAGAAAAGGCAATCCCTGGCGCACTTAAAATTTGCGACAGTATAAAATTATTTTTTGAATAATTTTCAATAGAAAAGGCAATCCCTGGCGTAATTAAAATTTGCGACAGTAGAAAATTATTTTTTGCAAAATTTACTATAGAAAAGGCAATCCCTGGCGTAATTAAACTTTGCGACAGTTGAAAATTATTTTTTGAATAATTTACTACAGAAAAGGCAATTCCTGGCGTAATTAAAATTTGCGACAGTAGAAAATTATTTTTTGAATAATTTACTATAGAAAAGGCAATCCCTGGCGTAATTAAAATTTGCGACAGTATAAAATTATTTTTTGAATAATTTACTATAGAAAAGGCAATCCCTGGCGTAATTAAAATTTGCGACAGTAGAAAATTATTTTTTGCAAAATTTACTATAGAAAAGGCAATCCCTGGCGTAATTAAAATTTGCGACAGTTGAAAATTATTTTTTGAATAATTTACTATAGAAAAGGCAATCCCTGGCGCACTTAAAATTTGCGACAGTTGAAAATTATTTTTTGAATAATTTACTATAGAAAAGGCAATCCCTGGCGTAGTTAAAATTTGCGACAGTAGAAAATTATTTTTTGAATAATTTACTATAGAAAAGGCAATCCCTGGCGTAATTAAAATTTGCGACAGTAGAAAATAATTTTTTGAATAATTTACTATAGAAAAGGCAATCCCTGGCGCACTTAAACTTTGCGACAGTATAAAATTATTTTTTGAATAATTTACTATAGAAAAGGCAATCCCTGGCGCACTTAAAATTTGCGACAGTAGAAAATTATTTTTTGAATAATTTACTATAGAAAAGGCAATCCCTGGTGCAATTAAAATTTGCATTTTGAATAATTTACTATAGAAAAGGCAATCCCTGGCGTAATTAAAATTTGCGACAGTATAAAATTATTTTTTGCAAAATTTACTATAGAAAAGGCAATCCCTGGCGCAATTAAAATTTGCGACAGTTGAAAATTACTTTTTGAATAATTTACTATAGAAAAGGCAATCCCTGGCGCATTTAAAATTTGCGACAGTATAAAATTATTTTTTGAATAATTTACTATAGAAAAGGCAATCCCTGGCGTAATTAAAATTTGCGACAGTAGAAAATTATTTTTTGAATAATTTACTATAGAAAAGGCAATCCCTGGCGCACTTAAAATTTGCGACAGTTGAAAATTATTTTTTGAATAATTTACTATAGAAAAGGCAATCCCTGGCGTAATTAAAATTTGCGACAGTAGAAAATTATTTTTTGAATAATTCACTATAGAAAAGGCAATCTCTGGCGCAATTACAATTTGCGACAGTAGAAAATTATTTTTTGAATAATTTACTATAGAAAAGGCAATCCCTGGCGTAATTAAAATTTG
>CAWVNZ010002868.1:0-45338 GCA_963930735.1 Dioctria linearis | reverse complement strand
TGTCTCAAATTTTAATTACACCAGGGATTGCCTTTTCTATAGTAAATTATTCAAAAATTCATTTTTTACTGTCGCAAATTATAATTACGCAGGGATTGCATTTTCTATAGTAAATTATTCAAAAAATAATTTTTTACTGTCGCAAATTATAATTACGCCAGGGATTGCATTTTCTATAGTAAATTATTCAAAAAATAATTTTTTTCTGTCGCAAATTTTAATTACGCCAGGGATTGCCTTTTCTATAGTAAATTTTGCCAAAAATAATTTTTTAGTGTCGCAAATTTTAATTACGCCAGGGATTGCCTTTTCTATAGTAAATTATTCAAAAAATAATTTTATACTGTCGCAAATTTTAATTACGCCAGGGATTGCCTTTTCTATAGTAAATTATTCAAAAATTAATTTTTTTCTGTCGCAAATTTTAATTACGCCAGGGATTGCCTTTTCTATAGTAAATTATTCAAAAATTCATTTTTTACTGTCTCAAATTTTAATTACACCAGGGATTGCCTTTTCTATAGTAAATTATTCAAAAAATAATTTTATACTGTCGCAAATTTTAATTACGCCAGGGATTGCCTTTTCTATAGTAAATTATTCAAAAATTAATTTTTTTCTGTCGCAAATTTTAATTACGCCAGGGATTGCCTTTTCTATAGTAAATTATTCAAAAATTCATTTTTTACAGTCTCAAATTTTAATTACACCAGGGATTGCCTTTTCTATAGTAAATTATTCAAAAAATAATTTTTTTCTATCGCAAATTTTAATTACGCCAGGGATTGCCTTTTCTATAGTAAATTTTGCCAAAAATAATTTTTTAGTGTCGCAAATTTTAATTACGCCAGGGATTGCCTTTTCTATAGTAAATTATTCAAAAAATAATTTTATACTGTCGCAAATTTTAATTACGCCAGGGATTGCCTTTTCTATAGTAAATTATTCAAAAATTAATTTTTTTCTGTCGCAAAATTTTAATTACGCCAGGGATTGCCTTTTCTATAGTAAATTATTCAAAAATTCATTTTTTACTGTCTCAAATTTTAATTACACCAGGGATTGCCTTTTCTATAGTAAATTATTCAAAAATTCATTTTTTACTGTCGCAAATTATAACTACGCCAGGGATTGCCTTTTCTATAGTAAATTATTCAAAAAATAATTTTTTACTGTCGCAAATTATAATTACGCCAGGGATTGCCTTTTCTATAGTAAATTATTCAAAAAATAATTTTTTCTGTCACAAATTTTAATTACGCCAGGGATTGCCTTTTCTATAGTACATTTTGCAAAAAATAATTTTTTACTGTCTCAAATTTTAATTACGCCAGGGATTGCCTTTTCTATAGTAAATTTTGCAAAAATTCATTTTTTACTGTCGCAAATTTTAATTACGCCAGGGATTGCCTTTTCTATAGTAAATTATTCAAAAAATAATTTTTTACTGTCTCAAATTTTAATTACGCCAGAGATTGCCTTTTCTATAGTAAATAATTCAAAAATTCATTTTATACTGTCTCAAATTTTAATTACGCCAGGGATTGCCTTTTCTATAGTAAATTATTCAAAAATTCATTTTTTACTGTCTCAAATTTTAACTACGCCAGGGATTGCCTTTTCTATAGAAAATTTTGCAAAAAATAATTGTTTAGTGTCGCAAATTTTAATTACGCCAGGGATTCTTTTCTATAGTAAATTATTCAAAAAATAATTTTATACTGTCGCAAATTTTAATTACGCCAGGGATTGCCTTTTCTATAGTAAATTATTCAAAAATTCAATTTTTATTGTTGCAAATTTTAAATACGCCAGGAATTGCCTTTTGTATAGTAAATTATGCAAAAAATAATTTTTTTCTGTCGCAAATTTTAATTACGCCAGGGGTTGCCTTTTCTATAGTAAATTATTCAAAAATTAATTTTTTTTCTGTCGCAAATTTTAATTACGCCAGGGATTGCCTTTTCTATAGTAAATTATTCAAAAACTAATTGTTTAGTGTCTCAAATTTAAATTACGCCAGGGATTGCCTTTTCTATAGTAAATTATTCAAAAATTAATTTTTTACTGTCTCAAATTTTAATTACGCCAGGGATTGCCTTTTCTATAGTAAATTATTCAAAAAATAATTTTTTACTGTCGCAAATTATAATTACGCCCAGGGATTGCCTTTTCTATAGTAAATTATTCAAAAATTCATTTTTTACTGTCTCAAATTTTAATTACGCCAGGGATTGCCTTTTCTATAGTAAATTATTCAAAAAATATTTTTTACTGTCGCAAATTTTAATTACGCCAGAGATTGCCTTTTCTATAGTAAATTATTCAAAAAATAATTTTTTACTGTCGCAAATTTTAATTACGACAGTGATTGCCTTTTCTATAGTAAATTATTCAAAAAATAATTTTTTACTGTCGCAAATTTTAATTATGCCAGGGATTGCCTTTTCTATAGTAAATTATTCAAAAATTCATTTTTTACTGTCGCAAATTTTAATTACGCCAGGGATTGCCTTTTCTATAGTAAATTATTCAATAAATAATTTTTTACTGTCGCAAATTTTAATTACGCCAGGGATTGCCTTTTCTATAGTAAATTATTCAAAAATTCATTTTTTACTGTCTCAAATTTTAATACGCCAGGCATTGCCTTTCTATAGTAAATTATTCAAAAATTCATTTTTTACTGTCGCAAATTTTAATTACGCCAGGGATTGCCTTTTCTATAGTAGATTTTTCAAAAATTCATTTTTTACTGTCGCAAATTTTAATTACGCCAGGGATTGCCTTTTCTATAGTAAATTATTCAAAAAATAATTTTATACTGTCGCAAATTTTAATTACGCCAGGGATTGCCTTTTCTATAGTAAATTATTCAAAAATTAATATTTTACTGTCTCAAATTTTAATTAGGCCAGGGATTGCCTTTTCTATAGTAAATTATTCAAAAAATAATTTTTTACTGTCGCAAATTTTAATTACGCCAGGGATTGCCTTTTCTATAGTAAATTTTGCAAAAAATAATTATTTAGTGTCTCAATTTTAATTACGCCAGGGTTGCCTTTTCTATAGTAAATTATTCAAAAATTAATTTTTTACTGTCTCAAATTTTAATTACGCCAGGGATTGCCTTTTCTATAGTAAATTATTCAAAAAATAATTTTATACTGTCGCAAATTTTAATTACGCCAGGGATTGCCTTTTCTATAGTAAATTATTCAAAAATTCATTTTTTACTGTCGCAAATTTTAATTACGCCAGGGATTGCCTTTTCTATAGTAAATTATTCAAAAATTCATTTTTTTACTGTCTCAAATTTTAATTACGCCAGGGATTGTCTTTTCTATAGTAAATTTTGCAAAAAATAATTTTTTACTGTCGCAAATTTTAATTACGCCAGGGATTGCCTTTTCTATAGTAAATTATTCAAAAATTCATTTTTTACTGTCTCAAATTTAATTACGCCAGGGATTGCCTTTTCTATAGTAATTTATTCAAAAAATAATTGTTTAGTGTCTCAAATTTTAATTACGCCAGGGATTGCCTTTTCTATAGTAAATTATTCAAAAAAATAATTTTTTACTGTCTCAAATTTTAATTACGCCAGGGATTGCCTTTTCTATAGTAAATTATTCAAAAAATAATTGTTTACTGTCTCAAATTTTAATTACGCCAGGGATTGCCTTTTCTATAGTAAATTATTCAAAAAATAATTTTATACTGTTGCAAATTTTAATTACGCCAGGGATTGCCTTTTCTATAGTAAATTATTCAAAAATTCATTTTTTACTGTCGCAAATTTTAATTACGCCAGGGATTCCCTTTTCTATAGTAAATTATTCAAAAATTCATTTTTTACTGTCGCAAATTTTAAATACGCCAGGGATTGCCTTTTCTATAGTAAATTATTCAAAAAATAATTTTATACTGTCGCAAATTTTAAATACGCCAGAGATTGCCTTTTCTATAGTAAATTATTTAAAAATTCATTTTTTACTGTCTCAAATTTTAATTACGCCAGGGATTGCCTTTTCTATAGTAAATTTTGCAAAAAATAATTGTTTAGTGTGTCAAATTTTAATTACGCCAGGGATTGCCTTTTCTATAGTAAATTATTCAAAAATTAATTTTATACTGTCGCAAATTTTAATTACGCCAGGGATTGCCTTTTCTATAGTAAATTTTGCAAAAAATAATTTTTTACTGTCGCAAATTTTAATTACGCCAGGGATTGCCTTTTCTATAGTAAATTATTCAAAATTCATTTTTTACTGTCTCAAATTTAATTACGCCAGGGATTGCCTTTTCTATAGTAAATTATTCAAAAATTCATTTTTTACTGTCTCAAATTTTAATTACGCCAGGGATTGCCTTTTCTATAGTAAATTATTCAAAAAATAATTTTATACTGTCGCAAATTTTAATTACGCCAGGGATTGCCTTTTCTATAGTAAATTATTCAAAAATTCATTTTTTACTGTTGCAAAATTTAAATACGCCAGGGATTGCCTTTTCTATAGTAAATTTTGCAAAAAATAATTTTTTACTGTCGCAAATTTTAATTACGCCAGGGATTGCCTTTTCTATAGTAAATTTTGCAAAAATTAATTTTTTAATGTCTCTAATTTTAATTACGCCAGGGATTGCCTTTTCTATAGTAAATTATTCAAAAATTCTTTTTTTACTGTTGCCAAATTTTAAATGCGCCAGGGATTGCCTTTTGTATAGTAAATTATTCAAAAAATAATTTTTTCTGTCGCAAATTTTAATTACGCCAGGGATTGCCTTTTCTATAGTAAATTTTGCAAAAATAATGTTTAGTGTCGCAAATTTTATTACGCCAGGGATTGCCTTTTCTATAGTAAATTATTCAAAAATTCATTTTTTACTGTCTCAAATTTTAATTACGCCAGGGATTGCCTTTTCTATAGTAAATTACTCAAAAATTAATTTTTTACTCTCGCAAATTTTAATTACGCCAGGGATTGCCTTTTCTATAGTAAATTATTCAAAAATTCATTTTTACTGTCTCAAATTTTAATTACGCCAGGGATTGTCTTTTCTATAGTAAATTTTGCAAAAAATAATTTTTTACTGTCGCAAATTTTAATTACGCCAGGGATTGCCTTTTCTATAGTAAATTATTCAAAAATTCATTTTTTACTGTCTCAATTTTAATTACGCCAGGGATTGCCTATTCTATAGTAATTTATTCAAAAAATAATTGTTTAGTGTCTCAAATGTTAATTACGCCAGGGATTGCCTTTTCTATAGTAAATTATTCAAAAAATTAATTTTTTACTGTCTCAAATTTTAATTACGCCAGGGATTGCCTTTTCTATAGTAAATTATTCAAAAAATAATTGTTTACTGTCTCAAATTTTAATTACGCCAGGGATTGCCTTTTCTATAGTAAATTATTCAAAAAATAATTTTATACTGTCGCAAATTTTAATTTCGCCCGGGATTGCCTTTTCTATAGTAAAGTATTCAAAAATTCATTTTTTACTGTCGCAAATTTTAATTACGCCAGGGATTCCCTTTTCTATAGTAAATTATTCAAAAATTCATTTTTTACTGTCGCAAATTTTAAATACGCCAGGGATTGCTTTTCTATAGTAAATTATTCAAAAAATAATTTTTTACTGTCTCAAATTTTAATTACGCCAGGGATTGCCTTTTCTATAGTAAATTATTCAAAAATTCATTTTTTACTGTCTCAAATTTTAATTACGCCAGGGATTGCCTTTTCTATAGTAAATTTTGCAAAAAATAATTGTTTAGTGTGTCAAATTTTAATTACGCCAGGGATTGCCTTTTCTATAGTAAATTATTCAAATATTAATTTTATACTGTGGCAAATTTTAATTACGCCAGGGATTGCCTTTTCTATAGTAAATTTTGCAAAAAATAATTTTTTACTGTCTCAAATTTTAATTACGCCAGGGATTGCCTTTTCTATAGTAAATTATTCAAAAAATATTTTTTACTGTCTCAAATTTTAATTACGCCAGGGATTGCCTCTTCTATAGTAAATTATTGAAAAAATAATTTTTTACTGTCGCAAATTTTAATTACGCCAGGGATTGCCTTTTCTATAGTAAATTATTCAAAAATAATTGTTTAGTGTCTCAAATATTAATTACGCCAGGGATTGCCTCTTCTATAGTAAATTATTCAAAAATTCATTTTTTTACTGTCTCAAATTTTAATTACGCCAGGGATTGCCTTTTCTATAGTAAATTATTCAAAAAATAATTGTTTAGTGTCTCAATTTTAATTACGCCAGGGATTGCCTTTTCTATAGTAAATTATTCAAAAATTAATTTTTTACTGTCTCAAATTTTAATTACGCCAGGGATTGCCTTTTCTATAGTAAATTATTCAAAAAATAATTGTTTAGTGTCGCAAATTTTAATTACGCCAGGGATTGCCTTTTCTATAGTAAATTATTCAAAAATAATTTTATACTGTCTCAAATTTTAATTACGCCAGGGATTGCCTTTTCTATAGTAAATTATTCAAAAAATAATTTTTTACTGTCGCAAATTTTAATTACGCCAGGGATTGCCTTTTGTATAGTAAATTATTCAAAAAATAATTTTATACTGTCGCAAATTTTAATTACGCCAGGGATTGCCTTTTCTATAGTAAATTATTCAAAAAATAATTTTATACTGTCGCAAATTTTAATTACGCCAGGGATTGCCTTTTCTATAGTAAATTATTCAAAAATAATTTTTTACTGTTGCAAATTTTAAATACGCCAGTGATTGCCCTTTCTATAGTAAATTATTCAAAAATTCATTTTTTACTGTCGCAAATTTTAATTACGCCACGGATTGCCTTTTCTATAGTAAATTATTCAAAATTCATTTTTTACTGTCGCAAATTTTAATTACGCCAGGGATTGCTTTTTCTATAGTAAATTATTCAAAAAATAATTTTTTACTGTCTCAAATTTTAATTGCGCCAGGGATTGCCTTTTCTATAGTAAATTATTCAAAAAATAATTTTTTACTGTCGCAAATTTTAATTACGCCAGTGATTGCCTTTTCTATAGTAAATTATTCAAAAAATAATTTTTTACTGTCTCAAATTTTAATTACGCCAGGGATTGCCTTTTCTATAGTAAATTATTCAAAAATTCATTTTTTTACTGTCGCAAATTTTAATTACGCCAGCGATTGCCTTTTCTATAGTAAATTATTCAAAAAATAATTTTTTCTGTCACAAATTTTCATTTCGCCAGGGATTGCCTTTTCTATAGTAAATTATTCAAAAATAATTTTTTACTGTCGCAAATTTTAATTACGCCAGGGATTGCCATTTCTCTAGTAAATTATGCAAAAAATAATTTTTTAGTGTCGCAAATTATAATTACGCCAGGGATTGCCTTTTCTATAGTAAATTATTCAAAAAATAATTTTATACTGTCGCAAATTTTAATTACGCCAGGGATTGCCTTTTCTATAGTAAATTTTGTAAAAAATAATTGTTTAGTGTCGCAAAATTTAATTACGCCAGGGATTGCCTTTTCTATAGTAAATTATTCAAAAATTCATATTTTTTACTGTCTCAGATTTAATTACGCCAGGATTGCCTTTTCTATAGTAAATTATTCAAAAAATAATTTTATACTGTCTCAAATTTTAATTACGCAGGGATTGCCTTTTCTATAGTAAATTATTCAAAAAATAATTTTTTACTGTCTCAAATTTTAATTACGCCAGGGATTGCCTTTTCTATAGTCAATTTTGCAACAAATAATTGTTTAGTGTCGCAAATTTTAATTACGCCAGGGATTGCCTTTTCTATAGTAAATTTTGCAAAAAATAATTGTTTAGTGTCGCAAATTTTAATTACGCCAGGGATTGCCTTTTCTATAGTAAATTATTCAAAAACTAATTGTTTACTGTTGCAAATTTTAAATACGCCAGGTATTGCATTTTCTACAGTAAATTTTGCAAAAAATAACTGTTTAGTGTCGGAAATTTTAATTACGCCAGGGATTGCCTTTCTATAGTAAATTATTCAAAAATTCATTTTTTACTGTTGTTTGGATAGTAAATTATTCAAAAAATAATTTTTTCTGTTGCAAATTTTAATTACGCCAGGGATTGCCTTTTCTATAGTAAATTTTGCAAAAAATAATTGTTTAGTGTCGCAAATTTTAATTACGCCAGGGATTGCCTTTCCTATAGTAAATTATTCAAAAATTCATTTTTTACTGTCGCAAATTTTAAATACGCCAGGGATTGCCTTTTCTATAGTAAATTTTGCAAAAAATAATTTTTTACTGTTGCAAATTTTAATACGCCAGGGATTGCCTTTTGTATAGTAAATTATTCAAAAAATAATTTTTTACTGTCTCAAATTTTAATTACGCCAGGGATTGCCTTTTCTATAGTAAATTATTCAAAAATAATTTTATACTGTCTCAAATTTTAATTACGCCAGGGATTGCCTTTTCTATAGTAAATTATTCAAAAAAATAATTTTTTACTGTCGCAAATTTTAATTACGCCAGGGATTGCCTTTTGTATAGTAAATTATTCAAAAAATAATTTTATACTGTCGCAAATTTTAATTACGCCAGGGATTGCCTTTTCTATAGTAAATTATTCAAAAAATAATTTTATACTGTCGCAAATTTTAATTACGCCAGGGATTGCCATTTCTATAGTAAATTTTGCAAAAAATAATTTTTTACTGTCGCAAATTTTAATTACGCCAGGGATTGCCTTTTCTATAGTAAATTATTCAAAAAATAATTTTTTACTGTTGCAAATTTTAAATACGCCAGGGATTGCCTTTTCTATAGTAAATTATTCAAAAATTCTTTTTTTACTGTCGCAAATTTTAATTACGCCACGGATTGCCTTTTCTATAGTAAATTATTCAAAAATTCATTTTTTACTGTCGCAAATTTTAATTACGTCAGGGATTGCCTTTTCTATAGTAAATTATTCAAAAAATAATTTTTTACTGTCTCAAATTTTAATTACGCCAGGGATTGCCTTTTCTATAGTAAATTATTCAAAAAAATAATTTTTTACTGTCGCAAATTTTAATTACGCCAGTGATTGCCTTTTCTATAGTAAATTATTCAAAAAATAATTTTTTACTGTCTCAAATTTTAATTACGCCAGTGATTGCCTTTTCTATAGTAAATTATTCAAAAATTCATTTTTTACTGTCGCAAATTTTAATTACGCCAGGAATTGCCTTTTCTATAGTAAAATATTCAAAAATAATTTTTTCTGTCACAAATTTTAATTACGCCAGGGATTGCATTTTCTATAGTAAATTATTCAAAAAATAATTATTTACTGTCGCAAATTTTAATTACGCCAGGGATTGCCTTTTCTATAGTAAATTATTCAAAAAATAATTTTTTTAGTGTCGCAAATTATAATTACGCCAGGGATTGCCTTTTCTATAGTAAATTATTCAAAAAAATAATTTTATACTGTCGCAAATTTTAATTACGCCAGGGATTGCCTTTTCTATAGTAAATTTTGCAAAAAATAATTGTTTAGTGTCGCAAATTTTAAATACGCCAGGGATTGCCTTTTCTATAGTAAATTATTCAAAAAATAATTTTTTCTGTCGCAAATTATAATTACGCCAGGGATTGCCTTTTCTATAGTAAATTATTCAAAAAATAATTTTTTCTGTCACAATTTTAATTACGCCAAGGATTGCCTTTTCTATAGTAAATAATTCAAAAATAATTTTTTACTGTCTCAAATTTTAATTACGCCAGGGATTGCCTTTTCTATAGTAAATTTTGCAACAAATAATTGTTTAGTGTCGCAAATTTTAATTGCGCCAGGGATTGCCTTTTCTATAGTAAATTATTCAAAAATTCATTTTTTACTGTCTCAAATTTTAATTACGCCAGGGATTGCCTTTTCTATAGTAAATTATTCAAAAATTCATTTTTTACTGTCGCAAATTTTAATTACGCCAGGGATTGCCTTTTCTATAGTAAATTATTCAAAAATTCATTTTTTACTGTTGCAAATTTTAATTACGCCAGGGATTGCTTTTCTATAGTAAATTATTCAAAAAATAATTTTTTAGTGTCGCAAATTTTAATTACGCCAGGGATTGCCTTTTCTATAGTAAATTTTGCAAAAAATAACTGTTTAGTGTCGCAAATTTTAATTACGCCAGGGATTGCCTTTTCTATAGTAAATTATTCAAAAACTAATTGTTTACTGTTGCAAATTTTAAATACGCCAGGGATTGCATTTTCTATAGTAAATTTTGCAAAAAATAATTGTTTAGTGTCGCAAATTTTAATTACGCCAGGGATTGCCTTTTCTATAGTAAATTATTCAAAAATTCATTTTTTTACTGTTGCAAATTTTAAATACGCCAGGGATTGCCTTTTGTATAGTAAATTATTCAAAAAATAATATTTTCTGTCGCAAATTTTAATTACGCCAGGGATTGCCTTTTCTATAGTAAATTTTGCAAAAAATAATTGTTTAGTGTCGCAAATTTTAATTACGCCAGGGATTGCCTTTTCTATAGCAAATTATTCAAAAATTCATTTTATACTGTCGCAAATTTTAAATACGCTAGGGATTGCCTTTCCTATAGTAAATTATTCAAAAAATAATTTTTTACTGTCGCAAATTTTAATTACGCCAGGGATTGCCTTTTCTATAGTAAATTATTCAAAAAATAATTTTTTACTGTCGCAAATTTTAAATACGCCAGGGATTGCCTTTTCTATAGTAAATTATTCAAAAATAATTTTTTACTGTCTCAAATTTTAATTACGCCAGGGATTGCCTTTTCTATAGTAAATTATTCAAAAATTCATTTTTTACTGTCTCAGATTTTAATTACGCCAGGGATTGCCTTTTCTATAGTAAATTATTCAAAAAATAATTTTATACTGTCTCAAATTTTAATTACGCCAGGGATTGCCTTTTCTATAGTAAATTATTCAAAAAATAATTTTTTACTGTCGCAAATTTTAATTACGCTAGTGATTGCCCTTTCTATAGTAAATTATTCAAAAAATAATTTTTTACTGTCTCAAATTTTAATTACGCCAGGGATTGCCTTTTCTATAGTAAATTATTCAAAAATTCATTTTTTACTGTCGCAAATTTTAATTACGCCAGGAATTGCCTTTTCTATAGTAAATTATTCAAAAAATAATTTTTTCTGTCACAAATTTTAATTACGCCAGGGATTGCCTTTTCTATAGTAAATTATTCAAAAAATAATTTTTTACTGTCGCAAATTTTAATTACGCCGGGGATTGCCATTTCTATAGTAAATTATTCAAAAAATAATTTTTTAGTGTCGCAAATTATAATTACGCCAGGGATTGCCTTTTCTATAGTAAATTATTCAAAAAATAATTTTATTCTGTCGCAAATTTTAATTACGCCAGGGATTGCCTTTTCTATAGTAAATTTTGCAAAAAATAATTGTTTAGTGTCGCAAATTTTAATTACGCCAGGGATTGCCTTTTCTATAGTAAATTATTCAAAAATTCATTTTTTACTGTCTCAGATTTTAATTACGCCAGGGATTGCCTTTTCTATAGTAAATTATTCAAAAAATAATTTTATACTGTCTCAAATTTTAATTACGCCAGGGATTGCCTTTTCTATAGTAAATTATTCAAAAATTCATATTTTACTATCTCAAATTTTAATTACGCCAGGGATTGCCTTTTCTATAGTAAATTTTGCAAAAAATAATTGTATAGTGTCGCAAATTTTAATTACGCCAGGGATTGCCTTTTCTATAGTAAATTATTCAAAAACTAGTTGTTTACTGTTGCAAATTTTAAATACGCCAGGGATTGCATTTTCTACAGTAAATTTTGCAAAAAATAATTGTTTAGTGTCGGAAATTTTAATTACGCCAGGGATTGCCTTTTCTATAGTAAATTATTCAAAAATTCATTTTTTACTGTTGCAAATTTTAAATACGCCAGGGATTGCCTTTTGGATAGTAAATTATTCAAAAAATAATTTTTTCTGTCGCAAATTTTAATTACGCCAGGGATTGCCTTTTCTATAGTAAATTTTGCAAAAAATAATTGTTTAGTGTCGCAAATTTTAATTACGCCAGGGATTGCCTTTCCTATAGTAAATTATTCAAAAATTCATTTTTTACTGTCGCAAATTTTAAATACGCCAGGGATTGCCTTTTCTATAGTAAATTTTGCAAAAAATAATTTTTTACTGTTGCAAATTTTAAATACGCCAAGGATTGCCTTTTGTATAGTAAATTATTCAAAAAATAATTTTTTACTGTCTCAAATTTTAATTACGCCAGGGATTGCCTTTTCTATAGTAAATTATTCAAAAATAATTTTATACTGTCTCAAATTTTAATTACGCCAGGGATTGCCTTTTCTATAGTAAATTATTCAAAAAATAATTTTTTACTGTCGCAAATTTTAATTACGCCAGGGATTGCCTTTTGTATAGTAAATTATTCAAAAAATAATTTTATACTGTCGCAAATTTTAATTACGCCAGGGATTGCCTTTTCTATAGTAAATTATTCAAAAAATAATTTTATACTGTCGCAAATTTTAATTACGCCAGGGATTGCCATTTCTATAGTAAATTTTGCAAAAAATAATTTTTTACTGTCGCAAATTTTAATTACGCCAGGGATTGCCTTTTCTATAGTAAATTATTCAAAAAATAATTTTTTACTGTTGCAAATTTTAAATACGCCAGGGATTGCCTTTTCTATAGTAAATTATTCAAAAATTCATTTTTTACTGTCGCAAATTTGAATTACGCCACGGATTGCCTTTTCTATAGTAAATTATTCAAAAATTCATTTTTTACTGTCGCAAATTTTAATTACGCCAGGGATTGCCTTTTCTATAGTAAATTATTCAAAAAATAATTTTTTACTGTCTCAAATTTTAATTACGCCAGGGATTGCCTTTTCTATAGTAAATTATTCAAAAAATAATTTTTTACTGTCGCAAATTTTAATTACGCCAGTGATTGCCTTTTCTATAGTAAATTATTCAAAAAATAATTTTTTACTGTCTCAAATTTTAATTACGCCAGGGATTGCCTTTTCTATAGTAAATTATTCAAAAATTCATTTTTTACTGTCGCAAATTTTAATTACGCCAGGAATTGCCTTTTCTATAGTAAATTATTCAAAAAATAATTTTTTCTGTCACAAATTTTAATTACGCCAGGGATTGCATTTTCTATAGTAAATTATTCAAAAAAAAAATTTTTACTGTCGCAAATTTTAATTACGCCAGGGATTGCCTTTTCTATAGTAAATTATTCAAAAAATAATTTTTTAGTGTCGCAAATTATAATTACGCCAGGGATTGCCTTTTCTATAGTAAATTATTCAAAAAATAATTTTATACTGTCGCAAATTTTAATTACGCCAGGGATTGCCTTTTCTATAGTAAATTTTGCAAAAAATAATTGTTTAGTGTCGCAAATTTTAAATACGCCAGGGATTGCCTTTTCTATAGTAAATTATTCAAAAAATAATTTTTTCTGTCGCAAATTATAATTACGCCAGGGATTGCCTTTTCTATAGTAAATTATTCAAAAAATAATTTTTTCTGTCACAAATTTTAATTACGCCAAGGATTGCCTTTTCTATAGTAAATAATTCAAAAAATAATTTTTTACTGTCTCAAATTTTAATTACGCCAGGGATTGCCTTTTCTATAGTAAATTTTGCAACAAATAATTGTTTAGTGTCGCAAATTTTAATTGCGCCAGGGATTGCCTTTTCTATAGTAAATTATTCAAAAATTCATTTTTTACTGTCTCAAATTTTAATTACGCCAGGGATTGCCTTTTCTATAGTAAATTATTCAAAAATTCATTTTTTACTGTCGCAAATTTTAATTACGCCAGGGATTGCCTTTTCTATAGTAAATTATTCAAAAATTCATTTTTTACTGTTGCAAATTTTAATTACGCCAGGGATTGCCTTTTCTATAGTAAATTATTCAAAAAATAATTTTTTAGTGTCGCAAATTTTAATTACGCCAGGGATTGCCTTTTCTATAGTAAATTTTGCAAAAAATAATTGTTTAGTGTCGCAAATTTTAATTACGCCAGGGATTGCCTTTTGTATAGTAAATTATTCAAAAACTAATTGTATACTGTTGCAAATTTTAAATACGCCAGGGATTGCATTTTCTATAGTAAATTTTGCAAAAAATAATTGTTTAGTGTCGCAAATTTTAATTACGCCAGGGATTGCCTTTTCTATAGTAAATTATTCAAAAATTCATTTTTTACTGTTGCAAATTTTAAATACGCCAGGGATTGCCTTTTGTATAGTAAATTATTCAAAAAATAATTTTTTCTGTCGCAAATTTTAATTACGCCAGGGATTGCCTTTTCTATAGTAAATTTTGCAAAAAATAATTGTTTAGTGTCGCAAATTTTAATTACGCCAGGGATTGCCTTTTCTATAGTAAATTATTCAAAAATTCATTTTATACTGTCGCAAATTTTAAATACGCTAGGGATTGCCTTTCCTATAGTAAATTATTCAAAAAATAATTTTTTACTGTCGCAAATTTTAATTACGCCAGGGATTGCCTTTTCTATAGTAAATTATTCAAAAAATAATTTTTTACTGTCGCAAATTTTAAATACGCCAGGGATTGCCTTTTCTATAGTAAATTATAAAAAAAATAATTTTATACTGTCGCAAATTTTAATTACGCCAGGGATTGCCTTTTCTATAGTAAATTATTCAAAAAATAATTTTTTCTGTCACAAATTTTAATTACGCCAGGGATTGCCTTTTCTATAGTAAATTATTCAAAAAATAATTTTTTAGTGTCGCAAATTTTAATTACGCCAGGGATTGCCTTTTCTATAGTAAATTATTCAAAAATTCATTTTTTACTGTCGCAAATTTTAAATACGCCAGGGATTGCCCTTTCTATAGTAAATTTTGCAAAAAATAATTTTTTACTGTTGCAAATTTTAAATACGCCAGGGATTGCCTTTTGTATAGTAAATTATTCAAAAAATAATTTTTTACTGTCTCAAATTTTAATTACGCCAGGGATTGCCTTTTCTATAGTAAATTTTGCAAAAAAATAATTGTTTAGTGTCGCAAATTTTAATTACGCCAGGGATTGCCTTTTCTATAGTAAATTATTCAAAAAATAATTTTTTCTGTCACAAATTTTAATTACGCCAGGGATTGCCTTTTCTATAGTAAATTATTCAAAAAATAATTTTTAACTGTCGCAAATTTTAATTACGCCAGGGATTGCCTTTTCTATAGTAAATTATTCAAAAAATCATTTTTTACTGTCTCAGATTTTAATTACGCCAGGGATTGCCTTTTCTATAGTAAATTATTCAAAAAATAATTTTATACTGTCTCAAATTTTAATTACGCCAGGGATTGCCTTTTCTATAGTAAATTATTCAAAAAATAATTTTTTACTGTCTCAAATTTTAATTACGCCAGGGATTGCCTTTTCTATAGTAAATTATTCAAAAATTCATTTTTAACTGTCGCAAATTTTAATTACGCCAGGGATTGCCTTTTCTATAGTAAATTTTGCAAAAAATAATTGTTTAGTGTCGCAAATTTTAAATACGCCAGGGATTGCCTTTACTATAGTAAATTATTCAAAAAATAATTTTTTCTGTCGCAAATTATAATTACGCCAGGGATTGCCTTTTCTATAGTAAATTATTCAAAAAATAATTTTTTCTGTTACAAATTTTAATTACGCCAAGGATTGCCTTTTCTATAGTAAATAATTCAAAAAATAATTTTTTACTGTCTCAAATTTTAATTACGCCAGGGATTGCCTTTTCTATAGTAAATTTTGCAACAAATAATTGTTTAGTGTCGCAAATTTTAATTACGCCAGGGATTGCCTTTTCGATAGTAAATTATTCAAAAATTCATTTTTTACTGTCTCAAATTTTAATTACGCCAGGGATTACCTTTTCTATAGTAAATTATTCAAAAATTCATTTTTTACTGTCGCAAATTTCAATTACGCCAGGGATTGCCTTTTCTATAGTAAATTATTCAAAAATTCATTTTTTACTGTTGCAAATTTTAATTACGCCAGGGATTGCCTTTTCTATAGTAAATTATTCAAAAAATAATTTTTTAGTGTCGCAAATTTTAATTACGCCAGGGATTGCCTTTTCTATAGTAAATTTTGCAAAAAATAATTGTTTAGTGTCGCAAATTTTAATTACGCCAGGGATTGCCTTTTCTATAGTAAATTATTCAAAAACTAATTGTTTACTGTTGCAAATTTTAAATACGCCAGGGATTGCATTTTCTATAGTAAATTTTGCAAAAAATAATTGTTTAGTGTCGCAAATTTTAATTACGCCAGGGATTGCCTTTTCTATAGTAAATTATTCAAAAATTCATTTTTTACTGTTGCAAATTTTAAATACGCCAGGGATTGCCTTTTGTATAGTAAATTATTCAAAAAATAATTTTTTCTGTCGCAAATTTTAATTACGCCAGGGATTGCCTTTTCTATAGTAAATTTTGCAAAAAATAATTGTTTAGTGTCGCAAATTTTAATTACGCCAGGGATTGCCTTTTCTATAGTAAATTATTCAAAAATTCATTTTATACTGTCGCAAATTTTAAATACGCTAGGGATTGCCTTTCCTATAGTTCAAAAAATAATTTTTTACTGTCGCAAATTTTAATTACGCCAGGGATTGCCTTTTCTATAGTAAATTATTCAAAAAATAATTTTTTACTGTCGCAAATTTTAAATACGCCAGGGATTGCCTTTTCTATAGTAAATTATAAAAAAAATAATTTTATACTGTCGCAAATTTTAATTACGCCAGGGATTGCCTATTCTATAGTAAATTATTCAAAAAATAATTTTTTCTGTCACAAATTTTAATTACGCCAGGGATTGCCTTTTCTATAGTAAATTATTCAAAAAATAATTTTTTAGTGTCGCAAATTTTAATTACGCCAGAGATTGCCTTTTCTATAGTAAATTATTCAAAAATTCATTTTTTACTGTCGCAAATTTTAAATACGCCAGGGATTGCCTTTTCTATAGTAAATTTTGCAAAAAATAATTTTTTACTGTTGCAAATTTTAAATACGCCAGGGATTGCCTTTTGTATAGTAAATTATTCAAAAAATAATTTTTTATTGTCTCAAATTTTAATTACGCCAGGGATTGCCTTTTCTATAGTAAATTTTGCAAAAAAATAATTGTTTAGTGTCGCAAATTTTAATTACGCCAGGGATTGCCTTTTCTATAGTAAATTATTCAAAAAATAATTTTTTCTGTCGCAAATTTTAATTACGCCAGGGATTGCTTTTTCTATAGTAAATTATTCAAAAAATAATTTTTTACTGTCGCAAATTTTAATTACGCCAGGGATTGCCTTTTCTATAGTAAATTATTCAAAAAATAATTTTTTAGTGTCGCAAATTATAATTACGCCAGGGATTGCCTTTTCTATAGTAAATTATTCAAAAAATAATTTTATACTGTCGCAAATTTTAATTACGCCAGGGATTGCCTTTTCTATAGTAAATTTTGCAAAAAATAATTGTTTAGTGTCGCAAATTTTAATTACGCCAGGGATTGCCTTTTCTATAGTAAATTATTCAAAAAATCATTTTTTACTGTCTCAGATTTTAATTACGGCAGGGATTGCCTTTTCTATAGTAAATTATTCAAAAAACAATTTTATACTGTCTCAAATTTTAATTACGCCAGGGATTGCCTTTTCTATAGTAAATTATTCAAAAAATAATTTTTTACTGTCTCAAATTTTAATTACGCCAGGGATTGCCTTTTCTATAGTAAATAATTCAAAAAATAATTTTTTACTGTCTCAAATTTTAATTACGCCAGGGATTGCCTTTTCTATAGTAAATTTTGCAACAAATAATTGTTTAGTGTCGCAAATTTTAATTACGCCAGGGATTGCCTTTTCGATAGTAAATTATTCAAAAATTCATTTTTTACTGTCTCAAATTTTAATTACGCCAGGGATTACCTTTTCTATAGTAAATTATTCAAAAATTCATTTTTTACTGTCGCAAATTTCAATTACGCCAGGGATTGCCTTTTCTATAGTAAATTATTCAAAAATTCATTTTTTACTGTTGCAAATTTTAATTACGCCAGGGATTGCCTTTTCTATAGTAAATTATTCAAAAAATAATTTTTTAGTGTCGCAAATTTTAATTATGCCAGGGATTGCCTTTTCTATAGTAAATTTTGCAAAAAATAATTGTTTAGTGTCGCAAATTTTAATTACGCCAGGGATTGCCTTTTCTATAGTAAATTATTCAAAAACTAATTGTTTACTGTTGCAAATTTTAAATACGCCAGGGATTGCATTTTCTATAGTAAATTTTGCAAAAAATAATTGTTTAGTGTCGCAAATTTTAATTACGCCAGGGATTGCCTTTTCTATAGTAAATTATTCAAAAATTCATTTTTTACTGTTGCAAATTTTAAATACGCCAGGGATTGCCTTTTGTATAGTAAATTATTCAAAAAATAATTTTTTCTGTCGCAAATTTTAATTACGCCAGGGATTGCCTTTTCTATAGTAAATTTTGCAAAAAATAATTGTTTAGTGTCGCAAATTTTAATTACGCCAGGGATTGCCTTTTCTATAGTAAATTATTCAAAAATTCATTTTATACTGTCGCAAATTTTAAATACGCTAGGGATTGCCTTTCCTATAGTTCAAAAAATAATTTTTTACTGTCGCAAATTTTAATTACGCCAGGGATTGCCTTTTCTATAGTAAATTATTCAAAAAATAATTTTTTACTGTCGCAAATTTTAAATACGCCAGGGATTGCCTTTTCTATAGTAAATTATAAAAAAAATAATTTTATACTGTCGCAAATTTTAATTACGCCAGGGATTGCCTATTCTATAGTAAATTATTCAAAAAATAATTTTTTCTGTCACAAATTTTAATTACGCCAGGGATTGCCTTTTCTATAGTAAATTATTCAAAAAATAATTTTTTAGTGTCGCAAATTTTAATTACGCCAGGGATTGCCTTTTCTATAGTAAATTATTCAAAAATTCATTTTTTACTGTCGCAAATTTTAAATACGCCAGGGATTGCCTTTTCTATAGTAAATTTTGCAAAAAATAATTTTTTACTGTTGCAAATTCTAAATACGCCAAGGATTGCCTTTTGTATAGTAAATTATTCAAAAAATAATTTTTTATTGTCTCAAATTTTAATTACGCCAGGGATTGCCTTTTCTATAGTAAATTTTGCAAAAAATAATTGTTTAGTGTCGCAAATTTTAATTACGCCAGGGATTGCCTTTTCTATAGTAAATTATTCAAAAAATAATTTTTTCTGTCGCAAATTTTAATTACGCCAGGGATTGCCTTTTCTATAGTAAATTATTCAAAAAATAATTTTTTACTGTCGCAAATTTTAATTACGCCAGGGATTGCCTTTTCTATAGTAAATTATTCAAAAAATAATTTTTTAGTGTCGCAAATTATAATTACGCCAGGGATTGCCTTTTCTATAGTAAATTATTCAAAAAATAATTTTATACTGTCGCAAATTTTAATTACGCCAGGGATTGCCTTTTCTATAGTAAATTTTGCAAAAAATAATTGTTTAGTGTCGCAAATTTTAATTACGCCAGGGATTGCCTTTTCTATAGTAAATTATTCAAAAAATCATTTTTTACTGTCTCAGATTTTAATTACGCCAGGGATTGCCTTTTCTATAGTAAATTATTCAAAAAATAATTTTATACTGTCTCAAATTTTAATTACGCCAGGGATTGCCTTTTCTATAGTAAATTATTCAAAAAATAATTTTTTAGTGTCGCAAATTTTAATTACGCCAGGGATTGCCTTTTCTATAGTAAATTATTCAAAAATTCATTTTTTACTGTCGCAAATTTTAATTACGCCAGGGATTGCCTTTTCTATAGTAAATTTTGCAAAAAATAATTGTTTAGTGTCGCAAATTTTAAATACGCCAGGGATTGCCTTTTATATAGTAAATTATTCAAAAAATAATTTTTTCTGTCGCAAATTATAATTACGCCAGGGATTGCCTTTTCTATAGTAAATTATTCAAAAAATAATTTTATACTGTCGCAAATTTTAATTACGCCAAGGATTGCCTTTTCTATAGTAAATTATTCAAAAATTAATTTTTTTCTGTCGCAAATTTTAATTACGCCAGGGATTGCCTTTTCTATAGTAAATTATTCAAAAATTCATTTATTACTGTCTCAAATTTTAATTACGCCAGGGATTGCCTTTTGTATAGTAAATTATTCAAAAAATAATTTTATACTGTCGCAAATTTTAATTACGCCAGGGATTGCCTTTTCTATAGTAAATTATTCAAAAAATAATTTTTTCTGTCACAAATTTTAATTACGCCAGGGATTGCCTTTTCTATAGTAAATTATTCAAAAAAAATTTTTTCTGTCACAAATTTTAATTACGCCAGGGATTGCCTTTTCTATAGTAAATTATTCAAAAATTCATTTTTTACTGTCGCAAATTTTAAATACGCCAGGGATTGCCTTTTCTATAGTAAATTTTGGCACAAAATAATTTTTTACTGTTGCAAATTTTAAATACGCCAGGGATTGCCTTTTGTATAGTAAATTATTCAAAAAATAATTTTTTACTGTCTCAAATTTTAATTACGCCAGGGATTGCCTTTTCTATAGTAAATTTTGCAAAAAAATAATTGTTTAGTGTCGCAAATTTTAATTACGCCAGGGATTGCCTTTTCTATAGTAAATTATTCAAAAAATAATTTTTCTGTCACAAATTTTAATTACGCCAAGGATTGCCTTTTCTATAGTAAATTATTCAAAAAATATTTTTTTACTGTCGCAAATTTTAATTACGCCAGGGATTGCCTTTTCTATAGTAAATTATTCAAAAAATAATTTTTTCTGTCACAAATTTTAATTACGCCAGGGATTGCCTTTTCTATAGTAAATTATTCAAAAAATAATTTTATACTGTCGCAAATTTTAATTACGCCAGGGATTGCCTTTTCTATAGTAAATTTTGCAAAAAATAATTGTTTAGTGTCGCAAATTTTAATTACGCCAGGGATTGCCTTTTCTATAGTAAATTATTCAAAAAATCATTTTTTACTGTCTCAGATTTTAATTACGCCAGGGATTGCCTTTTCTATAGTAAATTATTCAAAAAATAGTTTTATACTGTCTCAAATTTTAATTACGCCAGGGATTGCCTTTTCTATAGTAAATTATTCAAAAAATAATTTTTTAGTGTCGCAAATTTTAATTACGCCAGGGATTGCCTTTTCTATAGTAAATTATTCAAAAATTCATTTTTTACTGTCGCAAATTTTAATTACGCCAGGGATTGCCTTTTCTATAGTAAATTTTGCAAAAAATAATTGTTTAGTGTCGCAAATTTTAAATACGCCAGGGATTGCCTTTTATATAGTAAATTATTCAAAAAATAATTTTTTCTGTCGCAAATTATAATTACGCCAGGGATTGCCTTTTCTATAGTAAATTATTCAAAAAATAATTTTATACTGTCGCAAATTTTAATTACGCCAAGGATTGCCTTTTCTATAGTAAATTATTCAAAAATTAATTTTTTTCTGTCGCAAATTTTAATTACGCCAGGGATTGCCTTTTCTATAGTAAATTATTCAAAAATTCATTTTTTACTGTCTCAAATTTTAATTACGACAGGGATTGCCTTTTGTATAGTAAATTATTCAAAAAATAATTTTATACTGTCGCAAATTTTAATTACGCCAGGGATTGCCTTTTCTATAGTAAATTATTCAAAAAATAATTTTTTCTGTCACAAATTTTAATTACGCCAGGGATTGCCTTTTCTATAGTAAATTATTCAAAAAATAATTTTTTCTGTCACAAATTTTAATTACGCCAGGGATTGCCTTTTCTATAGTAAATTATTCAAAAATTCATTTTTTACTGTCGCAAATTTTAAATACGCCAGGGATTGCCTTTTCTATAGTAAATTTTGGCACAAAATAATTTTTTACTGTTGCAAATTTTAAATACGCCAGGGATTGCCTTTTGTATAGTAAATTATTCAAAAAATAATTTTTTACTGTCTCAAATTTTAATTACGCCAGGGATTGCCTTTTCTATAGTAAATTTTGCAAAAAAATAATTGTTTAGTGTCGCAAATTTTAATTACGCCAGGGATTGCCTTTTCTATAGTAAATTATTCAAAAAATAATTTTTTCTGTCACAAATTTTAATTACGCCAAGGATTGCCTTTTCTATAGTAAATTATTCAAAAAATATTTTTTTACTGTCGCAAATTTTAATTACGCCAGGGATTGCCTTTTCTATAGTAAATTATTCAAAAAATAATTTTTTAGTGTCGCAAATTATAATTACGCCAGGGATTGCCTTTTCTATAGTAAATTATTCAAAAAATAATTTTATACTGTCGCAAATTTTAATTACGCCAGGGATTGCCTTTTCTATAGTAAATTTTGCAAAAAATAATTGTTTAGTGTCGCAAATTTTAATTACGCCAGGGATTGCCTTTTCTATAGTAAATTATTCAAAAATTCATTTTTTACTGTCTCAGATTTTAATTACGCCAGGGATTGCCTTTTCTATAGTAAATTTTGCAAAAAATAATTGTTTAGTGTCGCAAATTTTAATTACGCCAGGGACTGCCTTTTCTATAGTAAATTATTCAAAAACTAATTGTTTACTGTTGCAAATTTTAAATACGCCAGGGATTGCATTTTCTATAGTAAATTATTCAAAAAATCATTTTTTACTGTTGCAAATTTTAAATACGCCAGGGATTGCCTTTTGTATAGTAAATTATTCAAAAAATAATTTTTTCTGTCGCAAATTTTAATTACGCCAGGGATTGCCTTTTCTATAGTAAATTTTGTAAAAAATAATTGTTTAGTGTCGCAAATTTTAATTACGCCAGGGATTGCCTTTTCTATAGTAAATTATTCAAAAATTCATTTTATACTGTCGCAAATTTTAAATACGCTAGGGATTGCCTTTCCTATAGTTCAAAAAATAATTTTTTACTGTCGCAAATTTTAATTACGCCAGGGGTTGCCTTTTCTATAGTAAATTATTCAAAAAATAATTTTTTACTGTCGCAAATTTTAAATACGCCAGGGATTGCCTTTTCTATAGTAAATTATTCAAAAAATAATTTTTTAGTGTCGCAAATTTTAATTACGCCAGGGATTGCCTTTTCTATAGTAAATTATTCAAAAATTCATTTTTTACTGTCGCAAATTTTAAATACGCCAGGGATTGCCTTTTCTATAGTAAATTTTGCAAAAAATAATTTTTTACTGTTGCAAATTTTAAATACGCCAGGGATTGCCTTTTGTATAGTAAATTAATCAAAAAATAATTTTTTACTGTCTCAAATTTTAATTACGCCAGGGATTGCCTTTTCTATAGTAAATTTTGCAAAAAAATAATTGTTTAGTGTCGCAAATTTTAATTACGCCAGGGATTGCCTTTTCTATAGTAAATTATTCAAAAAATAATTTTTTCTGTCGCAAATTTTAATTACGCCAGGGATTGCCTTTTCTATAGTAAATTATTCAAAAAATAATTTTTTCTGTCGCAAATTATAATTACGCCAGGGATTGCCTTTTCTATAGTAAATTATTCAAAAAATAATTTTTTCTGTCACAAATTTTAATTACGCCAAGGATTGCCTTTTCTATAGTAAATAATTCAAAAAATAATTTTTTACTGTCTCAAATTTTAATTACGCCAGGGATTGCCTTTTCTATAGTAAATTTTGCAACAAATAATTGTTTAGTGTCGCAAATTTTAATTGCGCCAGGGATTGCCTTTTCTATAGTAAATTATTCAAAAATTCATTTTTTACTGTCTCAAATTTTAATTACGCCAGGGATTGCCTTTTCTATAGTAAATTATTCAAAAATTCATTTTTTACTGTCGCAAATTTTAATTACGCCAGGGATTGCCTTTTCTATAGTAAATTATTCAAAAATTCATTTTTTACTGTTGCAAATTTTAATTACGCCAGGGATTGCCTTTTCTATAGTAAATTATTCAAAAAATAATTTTTTAGTGTCGCAAATTTTAATTACGCCAGGGATTGCCTTTTCTATAGTAAATTTTGCAAAAAATAATTGTTTAGTGTCGCAAATTTTAATTACGCCAGGGATTGCCTTTTGTATAGTAAATTATTCAAAAACTAATTGTTTACTGTTGCAAATTTTAAATACGCCAGGGATTGCATTTTCTATAGTAAATTTTGCAAAAAATAATTGTTTAGTGTCGCAAATTTTAATTACGCCAGGGATTGCCTTTTCTATAGTAAATTATTCAAAAATTCATTTTTTACTGTTGCAAATTTTAAATACGCCAGATATTGCCTTTTGTATAGTAAATTATTCAAAAAATAATTTTTTCTGTCGCAAATTTTAATTACGCCAGGGATTGCCTTTTCTATAGTAAATTTTGCAAAAAATAATTGTTTAGTGTCGCAAATTTTAATTACGCCAGGGATTGCCTTTTCTATAGTAAATTATTCAAAAATTCATTTTATACTGTCGCAAATTTTAAATACGCTAGGGATTGCCTTTCCTATAGTAAAATATTCAAAAATAATTTTTTACTGTCGCAAATTTTAATTACGCCAGGGATTGCCTTTTCTATAGTAAATTATTCAAAAAATAATTTTTTACTGTCGCAAATTTTAAATACGCCAGGGATTGCCTTTTCTATAGTAAATTATAAAAAAAATAATTTTATACTGTCGCAAATTTTAATTACGCCAGGGATTGCCTTTTCTATAGTAAATTATTCAAAAAATAATTTTTTCTGTCACAAATTTTAATTACGCCAGGGATTGCCTTTTCTATAGTAAATTATTCAAAAATAATTTTTTAGTGTCGCAAATTTTAATTACGCCAGGGATTGCCTTTTCTATAGTAAATTATTCAAAAATTCATTTTTTACTGTCGCAAATTTTAAATACGCCAGGGATTGCCCTTTCTATAGTAAATTTTGCAAAAAATAATTTTTTACTGTTGCAAATTTTAAATACGCCAGGGATTGCCTTTTGTATAGTAAATTATTCAAAAAATAATTTTTTACTGTCTCAAATTTTAATTACGCCAGGGATTGCCTTTTCTATAGTAAATTTTGCAAAAAAATAATTGTTTAGTGTCGCAAATTTTAATTACGCCAGGGATTGCCTTTTCTATAGTAAATTATTCAAAAAATAATTTTTTCTGTCACAAATTTTAATTACGCCAGGGATTGCCTTTTCTATAGTAAATTATTCAAAAAATAATTTTTAACTGTCGCAAATTTTAATTACGCCAGGGATTGCCTTTTCTATAGTAAATTATTCAAAAAATCATTTTTTACTGTCTCAGATTTTAATTACGCCAGGGATTGCCTTTTCTATAGTAAATTATTCAAAAAATAATTTTATACTGTCTCAAATTTTAATTACGCCAGGGATTGCCTTTTCTATAGTAAATTATTCAAAAAATAATTTTTTACTGTCTCAAATTTTAATTACGCCAGGGATTGCCTTTTCTATAGTAAATTATTCAAAAATTCATTTTTAACTGTCGCAAATTTTAATTACGCCAGGGATTGCCTTTTCTATAGTAAATTTTGCAAAAAATAATTGTTTAGTGTCGCAAATTTTAAATACGCCAGGGATTGCCTTTTCTATAGTAAATTATTCAAAAAATAATTTTTTCTGTCGCAAATTATAATTACGCCAGGGATTGCCTTTTCTATAGTAAATTATTCAAAAAATAATTTTTTCTGTTACAAATTTTAATTACGCCAAGGATTGCCTTTTCTATAGTAAATAATTCAAAAAATAATTTTTTACTGTCTCAAATTTTAATTACGCCAGGGATTGCCTTTTCTATAGTAAATTTTGCAACAAATAATTGTTTAGTGTCGCAAATTTTAATTACGCCAGGGATTGCCTTTTCGATAGTAAATTATTCAAAAATTCATTTTTTACTGTCTCAAATTTTAATTACGCCAGGGATTACCTTTTCTATAGTAAATTATTCAAAAATTCATTTTTTACTGTCGCAAATTTCAATTACGCCAGGATTGCCTTTTCTATAGTAAATTATTCAAAAATTCATTTTTTACTGTTGCAAATTTTAATTATGCCAGGGATTGCCTTTTCTATAGTAAATTATTCAAAAAATAATTTTTTAGTGTCGCAAATTTTAATTACGCCAGGGATTGCCGTTTCTATAGTAAATTTTGCAAAAAAAAATTGTTTAGTGTCGCAAATTTTAATTACGCCAGGGATTGCCTTTTCTATAGTAAATTATTCAAAAACTAATTGTTTACTGTTGCAAATTTTAAATACGCCAGGGATTGCATTTTCTATAGTAAATTTTGCAAAAAATAATTGTTTAGTGTCGCAAATTTTAATTACGCCAGGGATTGCCTTTTCTATAGTAAATTATTCAAAAATTCATTTTTTACTGTTGCAAATTTTAAATACGCCAGGGATTGCCTTTTGTATAGTAAATTATTCAAAAAATAATTTTTTCTGTCGCAAATTTTAATTACGCCAGGGATTGCCTTTTCTATAGTAAATTTTGCAAAAATAATTGTTTAGTGTCGCAAATTTTAATTACGCCAGGGATTGCCTTTTCTATAGTAAATTATTCAAAAATTCATTTTATACTGTCGCAAATTTTAAATACGCTAGGGATTGCCTTTCCTATAGTTCAAAAAATAATTTTTTACTGTCGCAAATTTTAATTACGCCAGGGATTGCCTTTTCTATAGTAAATTATTCAAAAAATAATTTTTTACTGTCGCAAATTTTAAATACGCCAGGGATTGCCTTTTCTATAGTAAATTATAAAAAAAATAATTTTATACTGTCGCAAATTTTAATTACGCCAGGGATTGCCTATTCTATAGTAAATTATTCAAAAAATAATTTTTTCTGTCACAAATTTTAATTACGCCAGGGATTGCCTTTTCTATAGTAAATTATTCAAAAAATAATTTTTTAGTGTCGCAAATTTTAATTACGCCAGGGATTGCCTTTTCTATAGTAAATTATTCAAAAATTCATTTTTTACTGTCGCAAATTTTAAATACGCCAGGGATTGCCTTTTCTATAGTAAATTTTGCAAAAAATAATTTTTTACTGTTGCAAATTTTAAATACGCCAGGGATTGCCTTTTGTATAGTAAATTATTCAAAAAATAATTTTTTATTGTCTCAAATTTTAATTACGCCAGGGATTGCCTTTTCTATAGTAAATTTTGCAAAAAAATAATTGTTTAGTGTCGCAAATTTTAATTACGCCAGGGATTGCCTTTTTTATAGTAAATTATTCAAAAAATAATTTTTTCTGTCGCAAATTTTAATTACGCCAGGGATTGCCTTTTCTATAGTAAATTATTCAAAAAATAATTTTTTACTGTCGCAAATTTTAATTACGCCAGGGATTGCCTTTTCTATAGTAAATTATTCAAAAAATAATTTTTTAGTGTCGCAAATTATAATTACGCCAGGGATTGCCTTTTCTATAGTCAATTATTCAAAAAATAATTTTATACTGTCGCAAATTTTAATTACGCCAGGGATTGCCTTTTCTATAGTAAATTTTGCAAAAAATAATTGTTTAGTGTCGCAAATTTTAATTACGCCAGAGATTGCCTTTTCTATAGTAAATTATTCAAAAAATCATTTTTTACTGTCTCAGATTTTAATTACGCCAGGGATTGCCTTTTCTATAGTAAATTATTCAAAAAATAATTTTATACTGTCTCAAATTTTAATTACGCCAGGGATTGCCTTTTCTATAGTAAATTATTCAAAAAATAATTTTTTACTGTCTCAAATTTTAATTACGCCAGGGATTGCCTTTTCTATAGTAAATAATTCAAAAAATAATTTTTTACTGTCTCAAATTTTAATTACGCCAGGGATTGCCTTTTCTATAGTAAATTTTGCAACAAATAATTGTTTAGTGTCGCAAATTTTAATTACGCCAGGGATTGCCTTTTCGATAGTAAATTATTCAAAAATTCATTTTTTACTGTCTCAAATTTTAATTACGCCAGGGATTACCTTTTCTATAGTAAATTATTCAAAAATTCATTTTTTACTGTCGCAAATTTCAATTACGCCAGGGATTGCCTTTTCTATAGTAAATTATTCAAAAATTCATTTTTTACTGTTGCAAATTTTAATTACGCCAGGGATTGCCTTTTCTATAGTAAATTATTCAAAAAATAATTTTTTAGTGTCGCAAATTTTAATTACGCCAGGGATTGCCTTTTCTATAGTAAATTTTGCAAAAAATAATTGTTTAGTGTCGCAAATTTTAATTACGCCAGGGATTGCCTTTTCTATAGTAAATTATTCAAAAACTAATTGTTTACTGTTGCAAATTTTAAATACGCCAGGGATTGCATTTTCTATAGTAAATTTTGCAAAAAATAATTGTTTAGTGTCGCAAATTTTAATTACGCCAGGGATTGCCTTTTCTATAGTAAATTATTCAAAAATTCATTTTTTTACTGTTGCAAATTTTAAATACGCCAGGGATTGCCTTTTGTATAGTAAATTATTCAAAAAATAATTTTTTCTGTCGCAAATTTTAATTACGCCAGGGATTGCCTTTTCTATAGTAAATTTTGCAAAAAATAATTGATTAGTGTCGCAAATTTTAATTACGCCAGGGATTGCCTTTTCTATAGTAAATTATTCAAAAATTCATTTTATACTGTCGCAAATTTTAAATACGCTAGGGATTGCCTTTCCTATAGTTCAAAAAATAATTTTTTTACTGTCGCAAATTTTAATTACGCCAGGGATTGCCTTTTTATAGTAAATTATTCAAAAAATAATTTTTTACTGTCGCAAATTTTAAATACGCCAGGGATTGCCTTTTCTATAGTAAATTATAAAAAAAATAATTTTATACTGTCGCAAATTTTAATTACGCCAGGGATTGCCTATTCTATAGTAAATTATTCAAAAAATAATTGTTTCTGTCACAAATTTTAATTACGCCAGGGATTGCCTTTTCTATAGTAAATTATTCAAAAAATAATTTTTTAGTGTCGCAAATTTTAATTACGCCAGGGATTGCCTTTTGTATAGTAAATTATTTAAAAATTCATTTTTTACTGTCGCAAATTTTAAATACGCCAGGGATTGCCTTTTCTATAGTAAATTTTGCAAAAAATAATTTTTTACTGTTGCAAATTTTAAATACGCCAGGGATTGCCTTTTGTATAGTAAATTATTCAAAAAATAATTTTTTATTGTCTCAAATTTTAATTACGCCAGGGATTGCCTTTTCTATAGTAAATTTTGCAAAAAAATAATTGTTTAGTGTCGCAAATTTTAATTACGCCAGGGATTGCCTTTTCTATAGTAAATTATTCAAAAAATAATTTTTTCTGTCGCAAATTTTAATTACGCCAGGGATTGCCTTTTCTATAGTAAATTATTCAAAAAATAATTTTTTACTGTCGCAAATTTTAATTACGCCAGGGATTGCCTTTTCTATAGTAAATTATTCAAAAAATAATTTTTTAGTGTCGCAAATTATAATTACGCCAGGGATTGCCTTTTCTATAGTAAATTATTCAAAAAATAATTTTATACTGTCGCAAATTTTAATTACGCCAGGGATTGCCTTTTCTATAGTAAATTTTGCAAAAAATAATTGTTTAGTGTCGCAAATTTTAATTACGCCAGGGATTGCCTTTTCTATAGTAAATTATTCAAAAAATCATTTTTTACTGTCTCAGATTTTAATTACGCCAGGGATTGCCTTTTCTATAGTAAATTATTCAAAAAATAATTTTATACTGTCTCAAATTTTAATTACGCCAGGGATTGCCTTTTCTATAGTAAATTATTCAAAAAATAATTTTTTACTGTCTCAAATTTTAATTACGCCAGGGATTGCCTTTTCTATAGTAAATAATTCAAAAAATAATTTTTTACTGTCTCAAATTTTAATTACGCCAGGGATTGCCTTTTCTATAGTAAATATTGCAACAAATAATTGTTTAGTGTCGCAAATTTTAATTACGCCAGGGATTGCCTTTTCGATAGTAAATTATTCAAAAATTCATTTTTTACTGTCTCAAATTTTAATTACGCCAGGGATTACCTTTTCTATAGTAAATTATTCAAAAATTCATTTTTTACTGTCGCAAATTTCAATTACGCCAGGGATTGCCTTTTCTATAGTAAATTATTCAAAAATTCATTTTTTACTGTTGCAAATTTTAATTACGCCAGGGATTGCCTTTTCTATAGTAAATTATTCAAAAAATAATTTTTTAGTGTCGCAAATTTTAATTACGCCAGGGATTGCCTTTTCTATAGTAAATTTTGCAAAAAATAATTGTTTAGTGTCGCAAATTTTAATTACGCCAGGGATTGCCTTTTCTATAGTAAATTATTCAAAAACTAATTGTTTACTGTTGCAAATTTTAAATACGCCAGGGATTGCATTTTCTATAGTAAATTTTGCAAAAAATAATTGTTTAGTGTCGCAAATTTTAATTACGCCAGGGATTGCCTTTTCTATAGTAAATTATTCAAAAATTCATTTTTTACTGTTGCAAATTTTAAATACGCCAGGGATTGCCTTTTGTATAGTAAATTATTCAAAAAATAATTTTTTCTGTCGCAAATTTTAATTACGCCAGGGATTGCCTTTTCTATAGTAAATTTTGCAAAAAATAATTGTTTAGTGTCGCAAATTTTAATTACGCCAGGGATTGCCTTTTCTATAGTAAATTATTCAAAAATTCATTTTATACTGTCGCAAATTTTAAATACGCTAGGGATTGCCTTTCCTATAGTTCAAAAAATAATTTTTTACTGTCGCAAATTTTAATTACGCCAGGGATTGCCTTTTCTATAGTAAATTATTCAAAAAATAATTTTTTACTGTCGCAAATTTTAAATACGCCAGGGATTGCCTTTTCTATAGTAAATTATAAAAAAAATAATTTTATACTGTCGCAAATTTTAATTACGCCAGGGATTGCCTATTCTATAGTAAATTATTCAAAAAATAATTGTTTCTGTCACAAATTTTAATTACGCCAGGGATTGCCTTTTCTATAGTAAATTATTCAAAAAATAATTTTTTAGTGTCGCAAATTTTAATTACGCCAGGGATTGCCTTTTCTATAGTAAATTATTCAAAAATTCATTTTTTACTGTCGCAAATTTTAAATACGCCAGGGACTGCCTTTTCTATAGTAAATTTTGCAAAAAATAATTTTTTACTGTTGCAAATTTTAAATACGCCAGGGATTGCCTTTTGTATAGTAAATTATTCAAAAAATAATTTTTTATTGTCTCAAATTTTAATTACGCCAGGGATTGCCTTTTCTATAGTAAATTTTGCAAAAAAATAATTGTTTAGTGTCGCAAATTTTAATTACGCCAGGGATTGCCTTTTCTATAGTAAATTATTCAAAAAATAATTTTTTCTGTCGCAAATTTTAATTACGCCAGGGATTGCCTTTTCTATAGTAAATTATTCAAAAAATAATTTTTTACTGTCGCAAATTTTAATTACGCCAGGGATTGCCTTTTCTATAGTAAATTATTCAAAAAATAATTTTTTAGTGTCGCAAATTATAATTACGCCAGGGATTGCCTTTTCTATAGTAAATTATTCAAAAAATAATTTTATACTGTCGCAAATTTTAATTACGCCAGGGATTGCCTTTTCTATAGTAAATTTTGCAAAAAATAATTGTTTAGTGTCGCAAATTTTAATTACGCCAGGGATTGCCTTTTCTATAGTAAATTATTCAAAAAATCATTTTTTACTGTCTCAGATTTTAATTACGCCAGGGATTGCCTTTTCTATAGTAAATTATTCAAAAAATAATTTTATACTGTCTCAAATTTTAATTACGCCAGGGATTGCCTTTTCTATAGTAAATTATTCAAAAAATAATTTTTTAGTGTCGCAAATTTTAATTACGCCAGGGATTGCCTTTTCTATAGTAAATTATTCAAAAATTCATTTTTTACTGTCGCAAATTTTAATTACGCCAGGGATTGCCTTTTCTATAGTAAATTTTGCAAAAAATAATTGTTTAGTGTCGCAAATTTTAAATACGCCAGGGATTGCCTTTTATATAATAAATTATTCAAAAAATAATTTTTTCTGTCGCAAATTATAATTACGCCAGGGATTGCCTTTTCTATAGTAAATTATTCAAAAAATAATTTTATACTGTCGCAAATTTTAATTACGCCAAGGATTGCCTTTTCTATAGTAAATTATTCAAAAATTAATTTTTTTCTGTCGCAAATTTTAATTACGCCAGGGATTGCCTTTTCTATAGTAAATTATTCAAAAATTCATTTTTTACTGTCTCAAATTTTAATTACGCCAGGGATTGCCTTTTGTATAGTAAATTATTCAAAAAATAATTTTATACTGTCGCAAATTTTAATTACGCCAGGGATTGCCTTTTCTATAGTAAATTATTCAAAAAATAATTTTTTCTGTCACAAATTTTAATTACGCCAGGGATTGCCTTTTCTATAGTAAATTATTCAAAAAATAATTTTTTCTGTCACAAATTTTAATTACGCCAGGGATTGCCTTTTCTATAGTAAATTATTCAAAAATTCATTTTTTACTGTCGCAAATTTTAAATACGCCAGGGATTGCCTTTTCTATAGTAAATTTTGGCACAAAATAATTTTTTTACTGTTGCAAATTTTAAATACGCCAGGGATTGCCTTTTGTATAGTAAATTATTCAAAAAATAATTTTTTACTGTCTCAAATTTTAATTACGCCAGGGATTGCCTTTTCTATAGTAAATTTTGCAAAAAAATAATTGTTTAGTGTCGCAAATTTTAATTACGCCAGGGATTGCCTTTTCTATAGTAAATTATTCAAAAAATAATTTTTTCTGTCACAAATTTTAATTACGCCCAAGGATTGCCTTTTCTATAGTAAATTATTCAAAAAATATTTTTTTACTGTCGCAAATTTTAATTGCGCCAGGGATTGCCTTTTCTATAGTAAATTATTCAAAAAATAATTTTTTAGTGTCGCAAATTATAATTACGCCAGGGATTGCCTTTTCTATAGTAAATTATTCAAAAAATAATTTTATACTGTCGCAAATTTTAATTACGCCAGGGATTGCCTTTTCTATAGTAAATTTTGCAAAAAATAATTGTTTAGTGTCGCAAATTTTAATTACGCCAGGGATTGCCTTTTCTATAGTAAATTATTCAAAAATTCATTTTTTACTGTCTCAGATTTTAATTACGCCAGGGATTGCCTTTTCTATCAGTAAATTTTGCAAAAAATAATTGTTTAGTGTCGCAAATTTTAATTACGCCAGGGACTGCCTTTTCTATAGTAAATTATTCAAAAACTAATTGTTTACTGTTGCAAATTTTAAATACGCCAGGGATTGCATTTTCTATAGTAAATTATTCAAAAATCATTTTTTACTGTTGCAAATTTTAAATACGCCAGGGATTGCCTTTTGTATAGTAAATTATTCAAAAAATAATTTTTTCTGTCGCAAATTTTAATTACGCCAGGGATTGCCTTTTCTATAGTAAATTTTGCAAAAAATAATTGTTTAGTGTCGCAAAATTTTAATTACGCCAGGGATTGCCTTTTCTATAGTAAATTATTCAAAAATTCATTTTATACTGTCGCAAATTTTAAATACGCTAGGGATTGCCTTTCCTATAGTTCAAAAATAATTTTTTACTGTCGCAAATTTTAATTACGCCAGGGATTGCCTTTTCTATAGTAAATTATGTCAAAAAACAATTTTTTACTGTCGCAAATTTTAAATACGCCAGGGATTGCCTTTTCTATAGTAAATTATTCAAAAAATAATTTTTTAGTGTCGCAAATTTTAATTACGCCAGGGATTGCCTTTTCTATAGTAAATTATTCAAAAATTCATTTTTACTGTCGCAAATTTTAAATACGCCAGGGATTGCCTTTTCTATAGTAAATTTTGCAAAAAATAATTTTTTACTGTTGCAAATTTTAAATACGCCAGGGATTGCCTTTTGTATAGTAAATTATTCAAAAAATAATTTTTTACTGTCTCAAATTTTAATTACGCCAGGGATTGCCTTTTCTATAGTAAATTTTGCAAAAAAATAATTGTTTAGTGTCGCAAATTTTAATTACGCCAGGGATTGCCTTTTCTATAGTAAATTATTCAAAAAATAATTTTTTCTGTCGCAAATTTTAATTACGCCAGGGATTGCCTTTTCTATAGTAAATTATTCAAAAAATAATTTTTTACTGTCGCAAATTTTAATTACGCCAGGGATTGCCTTTTCTATAGTAAATAATTCAAAAAATAATTTTTTAGTGTCGCAAATTATAATTACGCCAGGGATTGCCTTTTGTATAGTAAATTATTCAAAAATAATTTTTTCTGTCGCAAATTTTAATTACGCCAGGGATTGCCTTTTCTATAGTAAATTTTGCAAAAAATAATTGTTTAGTGTCGCAAATTTTAATTACGCCAGGGATTGCCTTTTCTATAGTAAATTTTGCAAAAAATAATTGTTTAGTGTCGCAAATTTTATTTACGCCAGGGATTGCCGTTTCTATAGTAAATTATTCAAAAACTAATTGTTTACTGTTGCAAATTTTAACTACGCCAGGGATTGCATTTTCTATAGTAAATTTTGCAAAAAATAATTGTTTAGTGTCGCAAATTTTAATTACGCCAGGGATTGCCTTTTCTATAGTAAATTATTCAAAAAATCATTTTTTACTGTTGCAAATTTTAAATACGCCAGGGATTGCCTTTTGTATAGTAAATTATTCAAAAAATAATTTTTTCTGTCGCAAATTTTAATTACGCCAGGGATTGCCTTTTCTATAGTAAATTTTGCAAAAAATAATTGTTTAGTGTCGCAAATTTTAATTACGCCAGGGATTGCCTTTTCTATAGTAAATTATTCAAAAATTCATTTTATACTGTCGCAAATTTTAAACACGCTAGGGATTGCCTTTCCTATAGTAAAGTATTCAAAAAAATAATTTTTACTGTCGCAAATTTTAATTACGCCAGGAACTGCCTTTTCTATAGTACATTATTCAAAAAATAATTTTTTACTGTCGCAAATTTTAAATACGCCAGGGATTGCCTTTTCTATAGTAAATTATAAAAAAAATAATTTTACACTGTCGCAAATTTTAATTACGCCAGGGATTGCCTTTTCTATAGTAAATTATTCAAAAAATAATTTTTTCTGTCACAAATTTTAATTACGCCAGGGATTGCCTTTTCTATAGTAAATTATTCAAAAAATAATTTTTTAGTGTCGCAAATTTTAATTACGCCAGGGATTGCCTTTTCTATAGTAAATTATTCAAAAATTCATTTTTTACAGTCGCAAATTTTAAATACGCCAGGGATTGCCTTTTCTATGGTAAATTTTGCAAAAAATTATTTTTTACTGTTGCAAATTTTAAATACGCCAGGGATTGCCTTTTGTATAGTAAATTATTCAAAAAATAATTTTTTACTGTCTCAAATTTTAATTACGCCAGGGATTGCCTTTTCTATAGTAAATTTTGCAAAAAAATAATTGTTTAGTGTCGCAAGTTTTAATTACGCCAGGGATTGCCTTTTCTATAGTAAATTATTCAAAAAATAATTTTTTCTGTCACAAATTTTAATTACGCCAGGGATTGCCTTTTCTATAGTAAATTATTCAAAAAATAATTTTATACTGTCGCAAATTTTAATTACGCCAGGGATTGCCTTTTCTATAGTAAATTTTGCAAAAAATAATTGTTTAGTGTCGCAAATTTTAATTACGCCAGGGATTGCCTTTTCTATAGTAAATTATTCAAAAAATCATTTTTTACTGCCTCATATTTTAATTACGCCAGGGATTGCCTTTTCTATAGTACATTATTCAAAAAATAATTTTATAATGTCTCAAATTTTAATTACGCCAGGGATTGCCTTTTCTATAGTAAATTATTCAAAAAATAATATTTTACTGTCTCAAATTTTAATTACGCCAGGGATTGCCTTTTGTATAGTAAATTATTCAAAAAATAATTTTTTCTGTCGCAAATTTTAATTACGCCAGGGATTGCCTTTTCTATAGTAAATTTTGCAAAAAATAATTGTTTAGTGTCGCAAATTTTAAATAAGCCAGGGATTGCCTTTTCTATAGTAAATTATTCAAAAAATAATTTTTTCTGTCGCAAATTATAATTACGCCAGGGATTGCCTTTTCTATAGTAAATTATTCAAAAAATAATTTTATACTGTCGCAAATTTTAATTACGCCAGGGATTGCCTTTTCTATAGTAAATTATTCAAAAATTAATTTTTTTCTGTCGCAAATTTTAATTACGCCAGGGATTGCCTTTTCTATAGTAAATTATTCAAAAATTCATTTTTTACTGTCTCAAATTTTAATTACGCCAGGGATTGCCTTTTGTATAGTAAATTATTCAAAAAATAATTTTATACTGTCGCAAATTTTAATTAGGCCAGGGATTGCCTTTTCTATAGTAAATTATTCAAAAAATAATTTTTTCTGTCACAAATTTTAATTACGCCAGGAATTGCCTTTTCTATAGTAAATTATTCAAAAAATAATTTTTTAGTGTCGCAAATTTTAATTACGCCAGGGATTGCCTTTTCTATAGTAAATTATTCAAAAATTCATTTTTTACAGTCGCAAATTTTAAATACGCCAGGGATTGCCTTTTCTATAGTAAATTTTGCAAAAAATTATTTTTTACTGTTGCAAATTTTAAATACGCCAGGGATTGCCTTTTGTATAGTAAGTTATTCAAAAAATAATTTTTTACTGTCTCAAATTTTAATTACGCCAGGGATTGCCTTTTCTATAGTAAATTTTGCAAAAAAATAATTGTTTAGTGTCGCAAGTTTTAATTACGCCAGGGATTGCCTTTTCTATAGTAAATTATTCAAAAAATAATTTTTTCTGTCACAAATTTTAATTACGCCAAGGATTGCCTTTTCTGTAGTAAATTATTCAAAAAATAATTTTATACTGTCGCAAATTTTAATTACGCCAGGGATTGCCTTTTCTATAGTAAATTTTGCAAAAAATAATTGTTTAGTGTCGCAAATTTTAATTACGCCAGGGATTGCCTTTTCTATAGTAAATTATTCAAAAAATCATTTTTTACTGCCTCATATTTTAATTACGCCAGGGATTGCCTTTTCTATAGTATATTATTCAAAAAATAATTTTATACTGTCTCAAATTTTAATTACGCCAGGGATTGCCTTTTCTATAGTAAATTATTCAAAAAATAATATTTTACTGTCTCAAATTTTAATTACGCCAGGGATTGCCTTTTGTATAGTAAATTATTCAAAAAATAATTTTTTCTGTCGCAAATTTTAATTACGCCAGGGATTGCCTTTTCTATAGTAAATTTTGCAAAAAATAATTGTTTAGTGTCGCAAATTTTAAATAAGCCAGGGATTGCCTTTTCTATAGTAAATTATTCAAAAAATAATTTTTTCTGTCGCAAAATATAATTACGCCAGGGATTGCCTTTTCTATAGTAAATTATTCAAAAAATATTTTTATACTGTCGCAAATTTTAATTACGAAAGGGATTGCCTTTTCTATAGTAAATTATTCAAAAATTAATTTTTTTCTGTCGCAAATTTTAATTACGCCAGCGATTGCCTTTGCTATAGTAAATTATTCAAAAATTCATTTTTTACTGTCTCAAATTTTAATTACGCCAGGGATTGCCTTTTGTATAGTAAATTATTCAAAAAATAATTTTATACTGTCGCAAATTTTAATTACGCCAGGGATTGCCTTTTCTATAGTAAATTATTCAAAAAATAATTTTTTCTGTCACAAATTTTAATTACGACAGGGATTGCCTTTTCTATAGTAAATTATTCAAAAAATAATTTTTTAGTGTCGCAAATTTTAATTACGCCAGGATTGCCTTTTCTATAGTAAATTATTCAAAAATTCATTTTTTACTGTCGCAAATTTTAAATACGCCAGGGATTGCCTTTTCTATAGTAAATTTTGCAAAAAATAATTTTTTACTGTTGCAAATTTTAAATACGCCAGGGATTGCCTTTTGTATAGTAAATTATTCAAAAAATAATTTTTTACTGTCTCAAAATTTTAATTACGCCAGGGATTGCCTTTTCTATAGTAAATTTTGCAAAAAAATAATTGTTTAGTGTCGCAAATTTTAATTACGCCAGGGATTGCCTTTTCTATAGTAAATTATTCAAAAAATAATTTTTTCTGTCACAAATTTTAATTACGCCAAGGATTGCCTTTTCTATAGTAAATTATTCAAAAAATAATTTTTTACTGTCGCAAATTTTAATTACGCCAGGGATTGCCTTTTCTATAGTAAATTAAAAAAATAATTTTTTAGTGTCGCAAATTATAATTACGCCAGGGATTGCCTTTTCTATAGTAAATTATTCAAAAATAATTTTATACTGTCGCATATTTTAATTACGCCAGGGATTGCCTTTTCTATAGTAAATTTTGCAAAAAAAAAATTGTTTAGTGTCGCAAATTTTAATTACGCCAGGGATTGCCTTTTCTATAGTAAATTATTCAAAAAATCATTTTTTACTGCCTCATATTTTAATTACGCCAGGGATTGCCTTTTCTATAGTACATTATTCAAAAAATAATTTTATACTGTCTCAAATTTTAATTACGCCAGGGATTGCCTTTTCTATAGTAAATTATTCAAAAAATAATATTTTACTGTCTCAAATTTTAATTACGCCAGGGATTGCCTTTTGTATAGTAAATTATTCAAAAAATAATTTTTTCTGTCGCAAATTTTAATTACGCCAGGGATTGCCTTTTCTATAGTAAATTTTGCAAAAAATAATTGTTTAGTGTCGCAAATTTTAAATAAGCCAGGGATTGCCTTTTCTATACTAAATTATTCAAAAAATAATTTTTTCTGTCGCAAATTATAATTACGCCAGGGATTGCCTTTTCTATAGTAAATTATTCAAAAAATAATTTTATACTGTCGCAAATTTTAATTACGCCAGGGATTGCCTTTTCTATAGTAAATTATTCAAAAATTAATTTTTTTCTGTCGCAAATTTTAATTACGCCAGGGATTGCCTTTTCTATAGTAAATTATTCAAAAATTCATTTTTTACTGTCTCAAATTTTAATTACGCCAGGGATTGCCTTTTGTATAGTAAATTATTCAAAAAATAATTTTATACTGTCGCAAATTTTAATTACGCCAGGGATTGCCTTTTCTATAGTAAATTATTCAAAAAATAATTTTTTCTGTCACAAATTTTAATTACGCCAGGAATTGCCTTTTCTATAGTAAATTATTCAAAAAATAATTTTTTAGTGTCGCAAATTTTAATTACGCCAGGGATTGCCTTTTCTATAGTAAATTATTCAAAAATTAATTTTATACTGTCGCAAATTTTAATTACGCCAGGGATTGCCTTTTCTATAGTAAATTATTCAAAAAATAATTTTTTCTGTCACAAATTTTAATTACGCCAGGAATTGCCTTTTCTATAGTAAATTATTCAAAAAATAATTTTTTAGTGTCGCAACTTTTAATTACGCCAGGGATTGCCTTTTCTATAGTAAATTATTCAAAAATTAATTTTTTTCTGTCGCAAATTTTAATTACGCCAGGGATTGCCTTTTCTATAGTAAATTATTCAAAAATTCATTTTTTACTGTCTCAAATTTTAATTACGCCAGGGATTGCCTTTTGTATAGTAAATTATTCAAAAAATAATTTTATACTGTCGCAAATTTTAATTAGGCCAGGGATTGCCTTTTCTATAGTAAATTATTCAAAAAATAATTTTTTCTGTCACAAATTTTAATTACGCCAGGAATTGCCTTTTCTATAGTAAATTATTCAAAAAATAATTTTTTAGTGTCGCAAATTTAATTACGCCAGGGATTGCCTTTTCTATAGTAAATTATTCAAAAATTCATTTTTTACAGTCGCAAATTTTAAATACGCCAGGGATTGCCTTTTCTATAGTAAATTTTGCAAAAAATTATTTTTTACTGTTGCAAATTTTAAATACGCCAGGGATTGCCTTTTGTATAGTAAGTTATTCAAAAAATAATTTTTTACTGTCTCAAATTTTAATTACGCCAGGGATTGCCTTTTCTATAGTAAATTTTGCAAAAAAATAATTGTTTAGTGTCGCAAGTTTTAATTACGCCAGGGATTGCCTTTTCTATAGTAAATTATTCAAAAAATAATTTTTTCTGTCACAAATTTTAATTACGCCAGGGATTGCCTTTTCTGTAGTAAATTATTCAAAAAATAATTTTATACTGTCGCAAATTTTAATTACGCCAGGGATTGCCTTTTCTATAGTAAATTTTGCAAAAAATAATTGTTTAGTGTCCCAAATTTTAATTACGCCAGGGATTGCCTTTTCTATAGTAAATTATTCAAAAAATCATTTTTTACTGCCTCATATTTTAATTACGCCAGGGATTGCCTTTTCTATAGTACATTATTCAAAAAATAATTTTATACTGTCTCAAATTTTAATTACGCCAGGGATTGCCTTTTCTATAGTAAATTATTCAAAAAATAATATTTTACTGTCTCAAATTTTAATTACGCCAGGGATTGCCTTTTGTATAGTAAATTATTCAAAAAATAATTTTTTCTGTCGCAAATTTTAAATAAGCCAGGGATTGCCTTTTCTATAGTAAATTTTGCAAAAAATAATTGTTTAGTGTCGCAAATTTTAAATAAGCCAGGGATTGCCTTTTCTATAGTAAATTATTCAAAAAATAATTTTTTCTGTCGCAAATTATAATTACGCCAGGGATTGCCTTTTCTATAGTAAATTATTCAAAAAATATTTTTATACTGTCGCAAATTTTAATTACGAAAGGGATTGCCTTTTCTATAGTAAATTATTCAAAAATTAATTTTTTTCTGTCGCAAATTTTAATTACGCCAGGGATTGCCTTTGCTATAGTAAATTATTCAAAAATTCATTTTTTACTGTCTCAAATTTTAATTACGCCAGGGATTGCCTTTTGTATAGTAAATTATTCAAAAAATAATTTTATACTGTCGCAAATTTTAATTACGCCAGGGATTGCCTTTTCTATAGTAAATTATTCAAAAAATAATTTTTTCTGTCACAAATTTTAATTACGACAGGGATTGCCTTTTCTATAGTAAATTATTCAAAAAATAATTTTTTAGTGTCGCAAATTTTAATTACGCCAGGGATTGCCTTTTCTATAGTAAATTATTCAAAAATTCATTTTTTACTGTCGCAAATTTTAAATACGCCAGGGATTGCCTTTTCCATAGTAAATTTTGCAAAAAATAATTTTTTACTGTTGCAAATTTTAAATACGCCAGGGATTGCCTTTTGTATAGTAAATTATTCAAAAAATAATTTTTTACTGTTTCAAATTTTAATTACGCCAGGGATTGCCTTTTCTATAGTAAATTTTGCAAAAAAAATAATTGTTTAGTGTCGCAAATTTTAATTACGCCAGGGATTGCCTTTTCTATAGTAAATTATTCAAAAAATAATTTTTTCTGTCACAAATTTTAATTACGCCAAGGATTGCCTTTTCTATAGTAAATTATTCAAAAAATAATTTTTTACTGTCGCAAATTTTAATTACGCCAGGGATTGCCTTTTCTATAGTAAATTAAAAAAATAATTTTTTAGTGTCGCAAATTATAATTACGCCAGGGATTGCCTTTTCTATAGTAAATTATTCAAAAAATAATTTTATACTGTCGCAAATTTTAATTACGCCAGGGATTGCCTTTTCTATAGTAAATTTTGCAAAAAATAATTGTTTAGTGTCGCAAATTTTAATTACGCCAGGGATTGCCTTTTCTATAGTAAATTATTCAAAAAATCATTTTTTACTGCCTCATATTTTAATTACGCCAGGGATTGCCTTTTCTATAGTACATTATTCAAAAAATATAATTGTATACTGTCTCAAATTTTAATTACGCCAGGGATTGCCTTTTCTATAGTAAATTATTCAAAAAATAATATTTTACTGTCTCAAATTTTAATTACGCCAGGGATTGCCTTTTGTATAGTAAATTATTCAAAAAATAATTTTTTCTGTCGCAAATTTTAATTACGCCAGGGATTGCCTTTTCTATAGTAAATTTTGCAAAAAATAATTGTTTAGTGTCGCAAATTTTAAATAAGACAGGGATTGCCTTTTCTATAGTAAATTATTCAAAAAATAATTTTTTCTGTCGCAAATTATAATTACGCCAGGGATTGCCTTTTCTATAGTAAATTATTCAAAAAATAATTTTATACTGTCGCAAATTTTAATTACGCCAGGGATTGCCTTTTCTATAGTAAATTATTCAAAAATTAATTTTTTTCTGTCGCAAATTTTAATTACGCCAGGGATTGCCTTTTCTATAGTAAATTATTCAAAAATTCATTTTTTACTGTCTCAAATTTTAATTACGCCAGGGATTGCCTTTTGTATAGTAAATTATTCAAAAAATAATTTTATACTGTCGCAAATTTTAATTACGCCAGGGATTGCCTTTTCTATAGTAAATTATTCAAAAAATAATTTTTTCTGTCACAAATTTTAATTACGCCAGGAATTGCCTTTTCTATAGTAAATTATTCAAAAAATAATTTTTTAGTGTCGCAAATTTTAATTACGCCAGGGATTGCCTTTTCTATAGTAAATTATTCAAAAATTAATTTTATACTGTCGCAAATTTTAATTACGCCAGGGATTGCGTTTTCTATAGTAAATTATTCAAAAAATAATTTTTTCTGTCACAAATTTTAATTACGCCAGGAATTGCCTTTTCTATAATAAATTATTCAAAAAATAATTTTTTAGTGTCGCAAATTTTAATTACGCCAGGGATTGCCTTTTCTATAGTAAATTATTCAAAAATTAATTTTTTTCTGTCGCAAATTTTAATTACGCCAGGGATTGCCTTTTCTATAGTAAATTATTCAAAAATTCATTTTTTACTGTCTCAAATTTTAATTACGCCAGGGATTGCCTTTTGTATAGTAAATTATTCAAAAAATAATTTTATACTGTCGCAAATTTTAATTAGGCCAGGGATTGCCTTTTCTATAGTAAATTATTCAAAAAATAATTTTTTCTGTCACAAATTTTAATTACGCCAGGAATTGCCTTTTCTATAGTAAATTATTCAAAAAATAATTTTTTAGTGTCGCAAATTTTAATTACGCCAGGGATTGCCTTTTCTATAGTAAATTATTCAAAAATTCATTTTTTACAGTCGCAAATTTTAAATACGCCAGGGATTGCCTTTTCTATAGTAAATTTTGCAAAAAATTATTTTTTACTGTTGCCAATTTTAAATACGCCAGGGATTGCCTTTTGTATAGTAAGTTATTCAAAAAATAATTTTTTACTGTCTCAAATTTTAATTACGCCAGGGATTGCCTTTTCTATAGTAAATTTTGCAAAAAAATAATTGTTTAGTGTCGCAAATTTTAATTACGCCAGGGATTGCCTTTTCTATAGTAAATTATTCAAAAAATCATTTTTTACTGCCTCATATTTTAATTACGCCAGGGATTGCCTTTTCTATAGTACATTATTCAAAAAATAATTTTATACTGTCTCAAATTTTAATTACGCCAGGGATTGCCTTTTCTATAGTAAATTATTCAAAAAAATAATATTTTACTGTCTCAAATTTTAATTACGCCAGGGATTGCCTTTTGTATAGTAAATTATTCAAAAAATAATTTTTTCTGTCGCAAATTTTAATTACGCCAGGGATTGCCTTTTCTATAGTAAATTTTGCAAAAAATAATTGTTTAGTGTCGCAAATTTTAAATAAGCCAGGGATTGCCTTTTCTATAGTAAATTATTCAAAAAATAATTTTTTCTGTCGCAAATTATAATTACGCCAGGGATTGCCTTTTCTATAGTAAATTATTCAAAAAATATTTTTTATACTGTCGCAAATTTTAATTACGAAAGGGATTGCCTTTTCTATAGTAAATTATTCAAAAATTAATTTTTTTCTGTCGCAAATTTTAATTACGCCAGGGATTGCCTTTGCTATAGTAAATTATTCAAAAATTCATTTTTTACTGTCTCAAATTTTAATTACGCCAGGGATTGCCTTTTGTATAGTAAATTATTCAAAAAATAATTTTATACTGTCGCAAATTTTAATTACGCCAGGGATTGCCTTTTCTATAGTAAATTATTCAAAAAATAATTTTTTCTGTCACAAATTTTAATTACGACAGGGATTGCCTTTTCTATAGTAAATTATTCAAAAAATAATTTTTTAGTGTCGCAAATTTTAATTACGCCAGGGATTGCCTTTTCTATAGTAAATTATTCAAAAATTCATTTTTTACTGTCGCAAATTTTAAATACGCCAGGGATTGCCTTTTCTATAGTAAATTTTGCAAAAAATAATTTTTTACTGCTGCAAATTTTAAATAAGCCAGGGATTGCCTTTTGTATAGTAAATTATTCAAAAAATAATTTTTTACTGTCTCAAATTTTAATTACGCCAGGGATTGCCTTTTCTATAGTAAATTTTGCAAAAAAATAATTGTTTAGTGTCGCAAATTTTAATTACGCCAGGGATTGCCTTTTCTATAGTAAATTATTCAAAAAATAATTTTTTCTGTCACAAATTTTAATTACGCCAAGGATTGCCTTTTCTATAGTAAATTATTCAAAAAATAATTTTTTACTGTCGCAAATTTTAATTACGCCAGGGATTGCCTTTTCTATAGTAAATTAAAAAAATAATTTTTTAGTGTCGCAAATTATAATTACGCCAGGGATTGCCTTTTCTATAGTAAATTATTCAAAAAATAATTTTATACTGTCGCAAATTTTAATTACGCCAGGGATTGCCTTTTCTATAGTAAATTTTGCAAAAAATAATTGTTTAGTGTCGCAAATTTTAATTACGCCAGGGATTGCCTTTTCTATAGTAAATTATTCAAAAAATCATTTTTTACTGCCTCATATTTTAATTACGCCAGGGATTGCCTTTTCTATAGTACATTATTCAAAAAATAATTTTATACTGTCTCAAATTTTAATTACGCCAGGGATTGCCTTTTCTATAGTAAATTATTCAAAAAATAATATTTTACTGTCTCAAATTTTAATTACGCCAGGGATTGCCTTTTGTATAGTAAATTATTCAAAAAATAATTTTTTCTGTCGCAAATTTTAATTACGCCAGGGATTGCCTTTTCTATA
>CAWVNZ010002867.1:0-14000 GCA_963930735.1 Dioctria linearis | reverse complement strand
CAGTAAATTTTTCAAAAAATAATTTTTTACTGTCGAAAATTTTAACTACGCCAGGGATTGCCTTTTCTACAGTAAATTTTTCAAAAAATAATTTTTTACTGTCGCAAATTTTAATTGCGCCAGGGATTGCCTTTTCTGCAGTAAATTTTTCAAAAAATAATTTTTTACTGTCGCAAATTTTAATTGCGCCAGGGATTGCCTTTTCTATAGTAAATTTTTCAAAAAATAATTTTCTACTATCGCAAATTTTAATTAAGCCAGGGATTGCCTTTTCTATAGTAAATTATTCAAAAAATAATTTTTTACTGTCGCAAATTTTAACTGCGCCAGGGATTGCCTCTTCTACAGTAAATTTTTCAAAAAATAATTTTTTACTGTCGCAAACTTTAATTGCGCCATGGATTGCCTTCTCTATAGTAAATTTGCAAAATATAATTTTATACTGTCGCAAATTTTAATTGCGCCAGGGATTGCCTTTTCTATAGCAAATTTTTCAAAAAATAATTTTTTACTGTCGCAAATTTTAACTACGCCAGGGATTGCCTTTTCTATAGTAAATTTTTCAAATATTAATTTTTTACTGTCGCAAATTTTAATTGCGCCAGGGATTGCCTTTTCTATAGTAAATTTTTTCACAAATTATTTTTTTACTGTCGCAAATTTTAAATACGCCAGGGATTGCCTTTTCTATAGTAAATTTTTCAAAAAATAATTTTTTACTGTCGCAAATTTTAATTGCGCCAGGGATTGCCTTTTCTATAGTATATTATTCAAAAAATAATTTTTTACAGTCGCAAATTTTAATTACGCCAGGGATTGCCTTTTCTATAGTAAATTTTTCACAAATTAATTTTTTACTGTCGCAAATTTTAAATACGCCGGGGATTGCCTTTTCTATAGTAAATTTTTCAAAAATAATTTTTTACTGTCGCAAATTTTAACTACGCCAGGGATTGCCTTTTCTACAGTAAATTTTTCAAAAAATAATTTTTTACTGTCGCAAATTTTAATTGCGCCAGGGATTGCCTTTTCTGCAGTAAATTTTTCAAAAATAATTTTTTACTCTCGCAAATTTTAATTGCGCCAAGGATTGCCTTTTCTATAGTAAATTTTTCAAAAAATAATTTTCTACTGTCGCAAATTTTAATTGCGCCAGGGATTGCCTTTTCTATAGTAAATTTTTCAAAAATTAATTTTTTACTGTCGCAAATTTTAAATCCGCCAGGGATTGCCTTTTCTACAGTAATTTTTTCAAAAATAATTTTTTAGTGTCGCAAATTTTAATTGCGCCAGGGATTGCCTTTTCTATAGTAAATTTTTCAAAAACTAATTTTTTACTGTCGCAAGTTTTAATTACGCCAGGGATTGCCTTTTCTATAGTAAATTTTTCAAATATTAATTTTTTACTGTCGCAAATTTTAATTGCGCCAGGGATTGCCTTTTCTATAGTAAATTTTGCAAAAAAAATAATTTTTTACTGTCGCAAGTTTTAATTGCGCCAGGGATTGCCTTTTCTATAGTAAATTTTTCAAAATTTAATTTTATACTGTCGCAAATTTTAATTGCGCCAGGGATTGCCTTTTCTACAGTAAATTATTCAAAAAATAATTTTTTACTGTCGCAAACTTTAATTGCGCCAGGGTTTGCCTTTTCTATAGTAAATAAAAATTAATTTTTTACTGTCGCAAATTTTAAATACGCCAGGGATTGCCTTTCTAGAGTAAATTATTCAAAAACTAATTTTTTACTGTCGCAAATTTTAATTACGCCAGGGATTGCCTTTTCTATAGTAAATTATTCAAAAAATAGTTTTTTACTGTCGCAAATTTTAATTACGCCAGGGATTGCCTTTTCTATAGTAAATTTTTCAAAAACTAATTTTTTACTGTCGCAAATTTTAATTGCGCCAGGGTTTGCCTTTTCTACAGTAAATTTTTCAAAAAAATAATTTTTTACTGTCGCAAATTTTAATTGCGCCAGGGATTACCTTTTCTGTAGTAAATTTTTCAAAATTTAATTTTATACTGTCGCAAATTTTAATTGCGCCAGGGATTGCCATTCCTACAGTAAATTATTCTAAAAATAATTTTTTACTGTCGCAAATTTTAATTGCGCCAGGGATTGCCTTTTCTATAGTAAATTTTTCAAAAATTAATTTTTTACTGTCGCAAATTTTAAATACGCCAGGGATTGCCTTTCTATAGTAAATTATTCAAAAACTAATTTTTTACTGTCGCAAATTTTAATTACGCCAGGGATTGCCTTTTCTATAGTAAATTATTCAAAAAATAATTTTTTACTGTCGCAAATTTTAATTACGCCAGGGATTGCCTTTTTATAGTAAATTTTTCAAAAACTAATTTTTTACTGTCGCAAATTTTAATTGCGCCAGGGATTGCTTTTTCTACAGTAAATTTTTCAAAAAATAATTTTTTACTGTCGCAAATTTTAATTACGCCAGGGATTGCCTTTTCTATAGTAAATTATTCAAAAAATAATTTTTTACTGTCGCAAATTTTAATTAAGCCAGGGATTGCCGTTTCTATAGTAAATTATTCAAAAAATAATTTTTTACTGTCGCAAATTTTAATTGCGCCAGGGATTGCCTTTTCTACAGTAAATTTTTCAAAAAATAATTTTTTACTGTCGCAATCTTTAATTGCGCCATGGATTGCCTTCTCTATAGTAAATTTTGCAAAATATAATTTTATACTGTCGCAAATTTTAATTGCGCCAGGGATTGCCTTTTCTATAGTAAATTTTTCAAAAAATAATTTTTTACTGTCGCAAATTTTAATTACGCCAGGGACTGCCTTTTCTATAGTAAATTTTTCAAATATTAATTTTTTACTGTGGCAAATTTTAATTGCGCCAGGGATTGCCTTTTCTATAGTAAATTTTTTAAAAATTAATTTTTTACTGTCGCAAATTTTAAATACGCCAGGGATTGCCTTTCTAGAGTAAATTATTCAAAAATTAATTTTTTACGGTTGCAAATCTTAATTACGCCAGGGATTGCCTTTTCTATAGTAAATTATTCAAAAAAATTTTTTACTGTCGCAAATTTTAATTGCGCCAGGGATTGCCTTTTCTACAGTATATTATTCAAAAAATAATTTTTTACTGTCGCAAATTTTAATTACGCCAGGGATTGCCTTTTCTATAGTAAATTTTTCACAAATTAATTTTTTACTGTCGCAAATTTTAAATACGCCGGGGATTGCCTTTTCTATAGTAAATTTTTCAAAAAATAATTTTTTACTGTCGCAAATTTTAACTACGCCAGGGATTGCCTTTTCTACAGTAAATTTTTCAAAAAATAATTTTTTACTGTCGCAAATTTTAATTGCGCCAGGGATTGCCTTTTCTGCAGTAAATTTTTCAAAAAATAATTTTTTACTCTCGCAAATTTTAATTGCGCCAAGGATTGCCTTTTCTATAGTAAATTTTTCAAAAAATAATTTTCTACTGTCGCAAATTTTAATTGCGCCAGGGATTGCCTTTTCTATAGTAAATTTTTCAAAAATTAATTTTTTACAGTCGCAAATTTTAAATCCGCCAGGGATTGCCTTTTCTACAGTAAATTTTTCAAAAATAATTTTTTAGTGTCGCAAATTTTAATTGCGCCAGGGATTGCCTTTTCTATAGTAAATTTTTCAAAAACTAATTTTTTACTGTCGCAAGTTTTAATTACGCCAGGGATTGCCTTTTCTATAGTAAATTTTTCAAATATTAATTTTTTACTGTCGCAAATTTTAATTGCGCCAGGGATTGCCTTTTCTATAGTAAATTTTGCAAAAAAATAATTGTTTACTGTCGCAAGTTTTAATTGCGCCAGGGATTGCCTTTTCTATAGTAAATTTTTCAAAATTTAATTTTATACTGTCGCAAATTTTAATTGCGCCAGGGATTGCCTTTTCTACAGTAAATTATTCAAAAAATAATTTTTTACTGTCGCAAACTTTAATTGCGCCAGGGTTTGCCTTTTCTATAGTAAATTTTTTAAAAATTAATTTTTTACTGTCGCAAATTTTAAATACGCCAGGGATTGCCTTTCTAGAGTAAATTATTCAAAAAGTAATTTTTTACTGTCGCAAATTTTAATTACGCCAGGGATTGCCTTTTCTATAGTAAATTATTCAAAAAATAGTTTTTTACTGTCGCAAATTTTAATTACGCCAGGGATTGCCTTTTCTATAGTAAATTTTTCAAAAACTAATTTTTTACTGTCGCAAATTTTAATTGCGCCAGGGATTGCCTTTTCTACAGTAAATTTTTCAAAAAAATAATTTTTTACTGTCGCAAATTTTAATTGCGCCAGGGATTGCCTTTTCTATAGTAAATTTTTCAAAATTTAATTTTATACTGTCGCAAATTTTAATTGCGCCAGGGATTGCCTTTCCTACAGTAAATTATTCAAAAAATAATTTTTTACTGTCGCAAATTTTAATTGCGCCAGGGATTGCCTTTTCTATAGTAAATTTTTCAAAAATTAATTTTTTACTGTCGCAAATTTTAAATACGCCAGGGATTGCCTTTCTATAGTAAATTATTCAAAAACTAATTTTTTACTGTCGCAAATTTTAATTACGCCAGGGATTGCCTTTTCTATAGTAAATTATTCAAAAAATAATTTTTTACTGTCGCAAATTTTAAATACGCCAGGGATTGCCTTTTTATAGTAAATTTTTCAAAAACTAATTTTTTACTGTTGCAAATTTTAATTGCGCCAGGGATTGCTTTTTCTACAGTAAATTTTTCAAAAAATAATTTTTTACTGTCGCAAATTTTAATTACGCCAGGGATTGCCTTTTCTATAGTAAATTATTCAAAAAATAATTTTTTACTGTCGCAAATTTTAATTAAGCCAGGGATTGCCTTTTCTATAGTAAATTATTCAAAAAATAATTTTTTACTGTCGCAAATTTTAATTGCGCCAGGGATTGCCTTTTCTACAGTAAATTTTTCAAAAAATAATTTTTTACTGTCGCAATCTTTAATTGCGCCATGGATTGCCTTCTCTATAGTAAATTTTGCAAAATATAATTTTATACTGTCGCAAATTTTAATTGCGCCAGAGATTGCCTTTTCTATAGTAAATTTTTCAAAAAATAATTTTTTACCGTCGCAAATTTTAATTACGCCAGGGATTGCCTTTTCTATAGTAAATTATTCAAAAAATAATTTTTTACTGTCGCAAATTTTAATTGCGCCAGGGATTGCCTTTTCTATAGTAAATTTTTCAAAAATTAATTTTTTACTGTCGCAAATTTTAAATACGCCAGGGACTGCCTTTCTATAGTAAATTATTCAAAAACTAATTTTTTACTGTCGCAAATTTTAATTACGCCAGGGATTGCCTTTTCTATAGTAAATTATTCAAAAAATAATTTTTTACTGTCGCAAATTTTAATTACGCCAGGGATTGCCTTTATATAGTAAATTTTTCAAAAACTAATTTTTTACTGTCGCAAATTTTAATTGCGCCAGGGATTGCTTTTTCTATAGTAAATTTTTCAAAAAATAATTTTTTACTGTCGCAAATTTTAATTAGGCCAGGGATTGCCTTTTCTATAGTAAATTATTCAAAAAATAATTTTTTACTGTCGCAAATTTTAATTAAGCCAGGGATTGCCTTTTCTATAGTAAATTATTCAAAAAATAATTTTTTACTGTCGCAAATTTTAATTGCGCCAGGGATTGCCTTTTCTACAGTAAATTTTTCAAAAAATAATTTTTTACTGTCGCAAACTTTAATTGCGCCATGGATTGCCTTCTCTATAGTAAATTTTGCAAAATATAATTTTATACTGTCGCAAATTTTAATTGCGTCAGGGATTGCCTTTTCTATAGTAAATTTTTCAAAAAATAATTTTTTACTGTCGCAAATTTTAATTACGCCAGGGATTGCCTTTTCTATAGTAAATTTTTTAAAATTTAATGTTATACTGTCGCAAATTTTAATTGCGCCAGGGATTGCCTTTTCTATAGTAAATTTTTCAAAAACTAATTTTTTACTGTCGCAAGTTTTAACTACGCCAGGGATTGCATTTTGTACAGTAGATTTTTCAAAAAATAATTTTCTACTGTCGCAAATTTTAATTGCGCCAGGGATTGCCTTTTCTATAGTAAATTTTTCAAAATTTAATTTTATACTGTCGCAAATTTTAATTGCGCCAGGGATTGCCTTTTCTACAGTAAATTATTCAAAAAATAATTTTTTACTGTCGCAAATTTTACTTGCGCCGGGGATTGCCTTTTCTATAGTAAATTTTTCAAAAATTAATTCTTTACTGTCGCAAATTTTAAATACGCCAGGGATTGCCTTTCTATAGCAAATTATTCAAAAACTAATTTTTTTACTGTGGCAAATTTTAATTACGCCAGGGATTGCCTGTTCTATAGTAAATTATTCAAAAAATAAATTTTACTGTCGCAAATTTTAAATACGCCAGTAATTGCCTTTTCTATAGTAAATTTTGCAAAAAATAATTTTTTACTGTCGCAAATTTTAATTGCGCCAGGGATTGCCTTTTCTATAGTAAATTTTTCAAAAATTAATTTTTTACTGTCGCAAATTTTAAATACGCCAGGGACTGCCTTTCTATAGTAAATTATTCAAAAACTAATTTTTTACTGTCGCAAATTTTAATTACGCCAGGGATTGCCTTTTCTATAGTAAATTATTCAAAAAATAGTTTTTTACTGTCGCAAATTTTAAATACGCCAGGGACTGCCTTTCTATAGTAAATTATTCAAAAACTAATTTTTTACTGTCGCAAGTTTTAACTACGCCAGGGATTGCATTTTGTACAGTAGATTTTTCAAAAAATAATTTTCTACTGTCGCAAATTTTAATTGCGCCAGGGATTGCCTTTTCTATAGTAAATTTTTCAAAATTTAATTTTATACTGTCGCAAATTTTAATTGCGCCAGGGATTGCCTTTTCTACAGTAAATTATTCAAAAAATAATTTTTTACTGTCGCAAACTTTAATTGCGCCAGGGTTTGCCTTTTCTATAGTAAATTTTTTAAAAATTAATTTTTTACTGTCGCAAATTTTAAATACGCCAAGGATTGCCTTTCTAGAGTAAATTATTCAAAAACTAATTTTTTACTGTCGCAAATTTTAATTACGCCAGGGATTGCCTTTTCTATAGTAAATTATTCAAAAAATAGTTTTTTACTGTCGCAAATTTTAATTACGCCAGGGATTGCCTTTTCTATAGTAAATTTTTCGAAAACTAATTTTTTACAGTCGCAAATTTTAATTGCGCCATGGTTTGCCTTTTCTACAGTAAATTTTTCAAAAAAATAATTTTTTACTGTCGCAAATTTTAATTGCGCCAGGGATTACCTTTTCTGTAGTAAAGTTTTCAACATTTAATTTTATACTGTCGCAAATTTTAATTGCGCCAGGGATTGCCATTCCTACAGTAAATTATTCAAAAAATAATTTTTTACTGTCGCAAATTTTAATTGCGCCAGGGATTGCCTTTTCTATAGTAAATTTTTCAAAAATTAATTTTTTACTGTCGCAAATTTTAAATACGCCAGGGATTGCCTTTCTATAGTAAATTATTCAAAAACTAATTTTTTACTGTCGCAAATTTTAATTACGCCAGGGATTGCCTTTTCTATAGTAAATTATTCAAAAAATAATTTTTTACTGTCGCAAATTTTAATTAGGACAGGGATTGCCTTTTTATAGTAAATTTTTCAAAAACTAATTTTTTACTGTCGCAAATTTTAATTGCGCCAGGGATTGCTTTTTCTACAGTAAATTTTTCAAAAAATAATTTTTTACTGTCGCAAATTTTAATTACGCCAGGGATTGCCTTTTCTATAGTAAATTATTCAAAAAATAATTTTTTACTGTCGCAAATTTTAATTAAGCCAGGGATTGCCGTTTCTATAGTAAATTATTCAAAAAATAATTTTTTACTGTCGCAAATTTTAATTGCGCCAGGGATTGCCTTTTCTACAGTAAATTTTTCAAAAAATAATTTTTTACTGTCGCAATCTTTAATTGCGCCATGGATTGCCTTCTCTATAGTAAATTTTGCAAAATATAATTTTATACTGTCGCAAATTTTAATTGCGCCAGGGATTGCCTTTTCTATAGTAAATTTTTCAAAAAATAATTTTTTACTGTCGCAAATTTTAATTACGCCAGGGACTGCCTTTTCTATAGTAAATTTTTCAAATATTAATTTTTTACTGTCGCAAATTTTAATTGCGCCAGGGATTGCCTTTTCTATAGTAAATTTTTTAAAAATTAATTTTTTACTGTCGCAAATTTTAATTGCGCCAGGGATTGCCTTTTCTACAGTATATTATTCAAAAAATAATTTTTTACTGTCGCAAATTTTAATTACGCCAGGGATTGCCTTTTCTATAGTAAATTTTTCACAAATTAATTTTTTACTGTCGCAAATTTTAAATACGCCGGGGATTGCCTTTTCTATAGTAAATTTTTCAAAAAATAATTTTTTACTGTCGCAAATTTTAACTACGCCAGGGATTGCCTTTTCTACAGTAAATTTTTCAAAAATTAATTTTTTACTGTCGCAAATTGCCTTTTCTATAGTAAATTATTCAAAAAATAATTTTTTACTGTCGCAAATTTTAATTAAGCCAGGGATTGCCGTTTCTATAGTAAATTATTCAAAAAATAATTTTTTACTGTCGCAAATTTTAATTGCGCCAGGGATTGCCTTTTCTACAGTAAATTTTTCAAAAAATAATTTTTTACTGTCGCAAATTTTAATTACGCCAGGGATTGCCTTTTCTATAGTAAATTTTTCAAAAATTAATTTTTTACTGTCGCAAATTTTAAATACGCCAGGGATTGCCTTTCTATAGTAAATTATTCAAAAACTAATTTTTTACTGTCGCAAATTTTAATTACGCCAGGGATTGCCTTTTCTATAGTAAATTATTCAAAAAATAATTTTTTACTGTCGCAAATTTTAATTACGACAGGGATTGCCTTTTTATAGTAAATTTTTCAAAAACTAATTTTTTACTGTCGCAAATTTTAATTGCGCCAGGGATTGCTTTTTCTACAGTAAATTTTTCAAAAAATAATTTTTTACTGTCGCAAATTTTAATTACGCCAGGGATTGCCTTTTCTATAGTAAATTATTCAAAAAATAATTTTTTACTGTCGCAAATTTTAATTAAGCCAGGGATTGCCGTTTCTATAGTAAATTATTCAAAAAATAATTTTTTACTGTCGCAAATTTTAATTGCGCCAGGGATTGCCTTTTCTACAGTAAATTTTTCAAAAAATAATTTTTTACTGTCGCAATCTTTAATTGCGCCATGGATTGCCTTCTCTATAGTAAATTTTGCAAAATATAATTTTATACTGCCGCAAATTTTAATTGCGCCAGGGATTGCCTTTTCTATAGTAAATTTTTCAAAAAATAATTTTTTACTGTCGCAAATTTTAATTACGCCAGGGACTGCCTTTTCTATAGTAAATTTTTCAAATATTAATTTTTTACTGTCGCAAATTTTAATTGCGCCAGGGATTGCCTTTTCTATAGTAAATTTTTTAAAAATTAATTTTTTACTGTCGCAAATTTTAAATACGCCAGGGATTGCCTTTCTAGAGTAAATTATTCAAAAATTAATTTTTTACGGTTGCAAATCGTAATTACGCCAGGGATTGCCTTTTCTATAGTAAATTATTCAAAAAAATTTTTTACTGTCGCAAATTTTAATTGCGCCAGGGATTGCCTTTTCTACAGTATATTATTCAAAAAATAATTTTTTACTGTCGCAAATTTTAATTACGCCAGGGATTGCCTTTTCTATAGTAAATTTTTCACAAATTAATTTTTTACTGTCGCAAATTTTAAATACGCCGGGGATTGCCTTTTCTATAGTAAATTTTTCAAAAAATAATTTTTTACTGTCGCAAATTTTAACTAAGCCAGGGATTGCCTTTTCTACAGTAAATTTTTCAAAAAATAATTTTTTACTGTCGCAAATTTTAATTGCGCCAGGGATTGCCTTTTCTGCAGTAAATTTTTCAAAAAATAATTTTTTACTCTCGCAAATTTTAATTGCGCCAAGGATTGCCTTTTCTATAGTAAATTTTTCAAAAAATAATTTTCTACTGTCGCAAATTTTAATTGCGCCAGGGATTGCCTTTTCTATAGTAAATTTTTCAAAAATTAATTTTTTACAGTCGCAAATTTTAAATCCGCCAGGGATTGCCTTTTCTACAGTAAATTTTTCAAAAATAATTTTTTAGTGTCGCAAATTTTAATTGCGCCAGGGATTGCCTTTTCTATAGTAAATTTTTCAAAAACTAATTTTTTACTGTCGCAAGTTTTAATTACGCCAGGGATTGCCTTTTCTATAGTAAATTTTTCAAATATTAATTTTTTACTGTCGCAAATTTTAATTGCGCCAGGGATTGCCTTTTCTATAGTAAATTTTGCAAAAAAATAATTTTTTACTGTCGCAAGTTTTAATTGCGCCAGGGATTGCCTTTTCTATAGTAAATTTTTCAAAATTTAATTTTATACTGTCGCAAATTTTAATTGCGCCAGGGATTGCCTTTTCTACAGTAAATTATTCAAAAAATAATTTTTTACTGTCGCAAACTTTAATTGCGCCAGGGTTTGCCTTTTCTATAGTAAATTTTTTAAAAATTAATTTTTTACTGTCGCAAATTTTAAATACGCCAGGGATTGCCTTTCTAGAGTAAATTATTCAAAAACTAATTTTTTACTGTCGCAAATTTTAATTACGCCAGGGATTGCCTTTTCTATAGTAAATTATTCAAAAAATAGTTTTTTACTGTCGCAAATTTTAATTACGCCAGGGATTGCCTTTTCTATAGTAAATTTTTCAAAAACTAATTTTTTACTGTCGCAAATTTTAATTGCGCCAGGGATTGCCTTTTCTACAGTAAATTTTTCAAAAAAATAATTTTTTACTGTCGCAAATTTTAATTGCGCCAGGGATTGCCTTTTCTATAGTAAATTTTTCAAAATTTAATTTTATACTGTCGCAAATTTTAATTGCGCCAGGGATTGCCTTTCCTACAGTAAATTATTCAAAAAATAATTTTTTACTGTCGCAAATTTTAATTGCGCCAGGGATTGCCTTTTCTATAGTAAATTTTTCAAAAATTAATTTTTTACTGTCGCAAATTTTAAATACGCCAGGGATTGCCTTTCTATAGTAAATTATTCAAAAACTAATTTTTTACTGTCGCAAATTTTAATTACGCCAGGGATTGCCTTTTCTATAGTAAATTATTCAAAAAATAATTTTTTACTGTCGCAAATTTTAAATACGCCAGGGATTGCCATTTTATAGTAAATTTTTCAAAAACTAATTTTTTACTGTTGCAAATTTTAATTGCGCCAGGGATTGCTTTTTCTACAGTAACTTTTTCAAAAAATAATTTTTTACTGTCGCAAATTTTAATTACGCCAGGGATTGCCTTTTCTATAGTAAATTATTCAAAAAATAATTTTTTACTGTCGCAAATTTTAATTAAGCCAGGGATTGCCTTTTCTATAGTAAATTATTCAAAAAATAATTTTTTACTGTCGCAAATTTTAATTGCGCCAGGGATTGCCTTTTCTACAGTAAATTTTTCAAAAAATAATTTTTTACTGTCGCAATCTTTAATTGCGCCATGGATTGCCTTCTCTATAGTAAATTTTGCAAAATATAATTTTATACTGTCGCAAATTTTAATTGCGCCAGGGATTGCCTTTTCTATAGTAAATTTTTCAAAAAATAATTTTTTACCGTCGCAAATTTTAATTACGCCAGGGATTGCCTTTTCTATAGTAAATTATTCAAAAAATAATTTTTTACTGTCGCAAATTTTAATTGCGCCAGGGATTGCCTTTTCTATAGTAAATTTTTCAAAAATTAATTTTTTACTGTCGCAAATTTTAAATACGCCAGGGACTGCCTTTCTATAGTAAATTATTCAAAAACTAATTTTTTACTGTCGCAAATTTTAATTACGCCAGGGATTGCCTTTTCTATAGTAAATTATTCAAAAAATAATTTTTTACTGTCGCAAATTTTAATTACGCCAGGGATTGCCTTTTTATAGTAAATTTTTCAAAAACTAATTTTTTACTGTCGCAAATTTTAATTGCGCCAGGGATTGCTTTTTCTATAGTAAATTTTTCAAAAAATAATTTTTTACTGTCGCAAATTTTAATTAGGCCAGGGTTGCCTTTTCTATAGTAAATTATTCAAAAAATAATTTTTTACTGTCGCAAATTTTAATTAAGCCAGGGATTGCCTTTTCTATAGTAAATTATTCAAAAAATAATTTTTTACTGTCGCAAATTTTAATTGCGCCAGGGATTGCCTTTTCTACAGTAAATTTTTCAAAAAATAATTTTTTACTGTCGCAAACTTTAATTGCGCCATGGATTGCCTTCTCTATAGTAAATTTTGCAAAATATAATTTTATACTGTCGCAAATTTTAATTGCGTCAGGGATTGCCTTTTCTATAGTAAATTTTTCAAAAAATAATTTTTTACTGTCGCAAATTTTAATTACGCCAGGGATTGCCTTTTCTATAGTAAATTTTTCAAAATTTAATGTTATACTGTCGCAAATTTTAATTGCGCCAGGGATTGCCTTTTCTATAGTAAATTTTTCAAAAACTAATTTTTTACTGTCGCAAGTTTTAACTACGCCAGGGATTGCATTTTGTACAGTAGATTTTTCAAAAAATAATTTTCTACTGTCGCAAATTTTAATTGCGCCAGGGATTGCCTTTTCTATAGTAAATTTTTCAAAATTTAATTTTATACTGTCGCAAATTTTAATTGCGCCAGGGATTGCCTTTTCTACAGTAAATTATTCAAAAAATAATTTTTTACTGTCGCAAATTTTACTTGCGCCGGGGATTGCCTTTTCTATAGTAAATTTTTCAAAAATTAATTCTTTACTGTCGCAAATTTTAAATACGCCAGGGATTGCCTTTCTATAGTAAATTATTCAAAAACTAATTTTTTTACTGTCGCAAATTTTAATTACGCCAGGGATTGCCTGTTCTATAGTAAATTATTCAAAAAATAAATTTTACTGTCGCAAATTTTAAATACGCCAGTAATTGCCTTTTCTATAGTAAATTTTGCAAAAAATAATTTTTTACTGTCGCAAATTTTAATTGCGCCAGGGATTGCCTTTTCTATAGTAAATTTTTCAAAAATTAATTTTTTACTGTCGCAAATTTTAAATACGCCAGGGACTGCCTTTCTATAGTAAATTATTCAAAAACTAATTTTTTACTGTCGCAAAGTTTAATTACGCCAGGGATTGCCTTTTCTATAGTATATTATTCAAAAAATAATTTTTTACTGTCGCAAATTTTAATTACGCCAGGGATTGCCTTTCTATAGTAAATTTTTCAAAAACTAATTTTTTACTGTCGCAAATTTTAATTGCGCCAGGGATTGCTTTTTCTATAGTAAATTTTTCAAAAAATAATTTTTTACTGTCGCAAATTTTAATTACGCCAGGGATTGCCTTTTCTATAGTAAATTATTCAAAAAATAATTTTTTACTGTCGCAAATTTTAATTAAGCCAGGGATTGCCTTTTCTATAGTAAATTATTCAAAAAATAATTTTTTACTGTCGCAAATTTTAATTGCGCCAGGGATTGCCTTTTCTACAGTAAATTTTTCAAAAAATAATTTTTTACTTTCGCAAATTTTAATTACGCCAGGGATTGCCTTTTCTATAGTAAATTTTTCAAAATTTAATGTTATACTGTCGCAAATTTTAATTGCGCCAGGGATTGCCTTTTCTATAGTAAATTATTCAAAAAATAATTTTTTACTGTCGCAAATTTTAATTACGCCAGGGATTGCCTTTTCTATAGTAAATTTTTCAAAAAATAATTTTCTACTGTCGCAAATTTTAATTGCGCCAGGGATTGCCTTTTCTATAGTAAATTTTGCAAAAAATAATTTTATACTGTCGCAAATTTTA